>OX579655.1:16397980-16623216 GCA_951230895.1 Carpatolechia fugitivella | reverse complement strand
GTGTTAGATATTTTATATGGCAGTGACGTTATACAGAGTTCGAAATCACCATCAATGCAGTGCATCTAGTTCTTTTGCTATCATTTTGGTTCTTGCAGATTGTACAAGCTTTACTTCGGCAGATGAAACTTGGACCACATCAGGTACCCCAGTATATTATTGGAATGATCAATTAAAGGAAACCATGTATTTTGAAATACTGTTGCATTCTGATATGCATGCAAGCGAGCATGATGAAATATTTGCAATCTGCACATATTTCTATATGAATAAGGAAGCTATATTCGTAGGTCTTAATCCATTGAAAGTTGGGTACGCTTTATCTTCGACCCCCTTATGTTACCTCCATGTTAAATGACTCAAAATGTTATGTTTATGTTACTCTTAGGACTTAATATAAAAACTATTTAAATATTTTCCAGCAAACCAAAAATTATCGTGAAACGTTTGTTGGCGTAATAAAAATAAATAAAAATAAATACATAGGTCTCAGCCGTCGTGTAGAGGGCGTATCACATGCTGCATGCAATGTTGAAGTGAGTTTAAAAATGTAACGATTTCTGACATATACCTATCTATATCAATATTAGCTTTATATTTGTAGCACTAAGCTTTTTATTCTATAGTTTAAACCAGATGTATCATCATATTCGATATCGATTATTTATAGTTTATTCTAAAAGACAGAATGTTGTAAGTTTAAGATTGTTCTTATAAATAATGTCATGTTTGCTGGGCGTCATTGTACAATACAGTAGGTATATTTGTTAGGTATAATGACAAATGCAAATAAATATTTTGAGTTTGAGTTTCGAGTTTTAAAAGGCATAAGGAGCCAAATTTCTCGCGCAATATTTTGCCAGTTGCGGCTGAGTTGTGCCACATCTAGTGGCTTATCTATCAGACGACGTTTGCGAGTCTATCTTCAGCAACCCCTATATCAGAGATTCACTTCAAACTTCTTGCTTTTGTATGACATTTTTAGTATTAGTTTAGGAAACGCAAAAGATGCGACGACTGTGGAGTTTCTTCGGTGAGCTCTTCTCCACAGATTCCGCCATTGTGTTAGTGAACTCACCCAAAAAAAAATGTAATGACGGATCTAAGTGATGTAATAACATCCTATGGAAATAAATTATTTTGACTTTGACTTTGACTTTGACATTGTATGGCAAAGGTTGCTTACTTCTTGTAAAGTCTCTGCCTAGTTTGGGATTTATCGGAAAGTATGGCTGAAAATTAAAAGAAGATGAACACGACTGATTTAATTGATTATTTATTTTGATGTATTTTTATTTTTAATTCGCATAAATGCCGAGTTTACAAGTTATACTGTAGGTACGATACAGTGGTAATTAAAACACGTTGTCGAGATCTTTAGAGCAAAAATATTTTTACTTTTTCTTAGTGTCAACTATCAGGTCACGCCTCGGCCACTCCATACAACCGCCGCGCCGTATTTTAAATGTTTCATCATCATTGGTCTTGACGTCTATTGCAGACGATTCAAACAGTGTGTAAGACAACTTTTCTCGTGGCTGTGTAAGCCAATACGGGAGCGACAATGACGTCCGCAGGCTCTGCAGATATACTCGTCACCCGCAGAAGGAAACGATGCAGCTTGGTGACGTTTTGCTCTCTTTTCAGCCAAGACAGTAAACCAGGGGTCGTCATGAGTCTTCCGCCCGTCCACCACGCTTTTACGCCACGGAATATAAAACAAGAGAGGAATGGACATGTGGGCGGGGCGCGTGTGTCATAACTATGAGTAGGTCCGCATAGTTTTGTTTAGTTCGCCGAGCTTGCAAAAACTATTCCTATTTTCTTTAGGCTAAGGTATGTATTGGTATGCATCTTTTAGTACGCCATCTAGGTCAGAAGCGTTGAACTACGTGAAGAAAGTTCAGAGTATATCTGTGCTCGTGGATAATATACTTTATTTGTTTAAATGTAAAGTAACATTTACATTTAGTAATGAAGTATATATAACGTTTTTGTTTGAAACGAGTACAACAGCTCTGATTAGTCAAATGCCCGATTGTCTTAGTCTGTGTGTGATGTAAACAGTGCTATCTATGTGTGATTTTGGCGACACTGGTTCTCATAGAAAAAAATACGTTTGTCCTTTCCACTCTTGTTTTATATTCCGTGTTTGTCTCTGTCCAAGGCTTTTCTATCCCGGTAATATATTTAAAATGTCCACTACTCAACTAATTATTAAGATAAGGATGCAACTACTCGATTCACGCGTTATGCGCCTGCGATGCTAGGTACGAACTGC
Source organism: Carpatolechia fugitivella (assembly GCA_951230895.1). Taxonomy (NCBI): domain Eukaryota; kingdom Metazoa; phylum Arthropoda; class Insecta; order Lepidoptera; family Gelechiidae; genus Carpatolechia; species Carpatolechia fugitivella. The sequence continues at coordinate 16,620,935 of OX579655.1, read as the reverse complement.
GGGGTGGGGAAGTGTGTGAGTGACCGTTCTGTACGTTAGTATTATAAATTCTATGCTATTGTTTAAGTCAAATAGAGCGAGACAGCATGCGCTCACGCAAACGGGGAATGCACTTGACTTGTGGTGGTGTGAGTCATCAGTATGGAATGTACAAAAAAAAAACCTACTACCTATCCTAAATAAACAACGCAAAACCCCGCGTCTTGAAATTGAATGTCGTTTTCAGAATCGCATGCAAAATGATTACTTTCTATAAGCAAATAAAAAAAAAAACAAAAAGTTAAATAAAATAACTTTTTGTTACCTAAGCTGCCTCTATGTAAATATAGCATCTTTAAAAGGAGTTTTACTTACACTGCTTTTAAAATATAGAAACAACAGTTTGCCCAGTCGTATACGTAATATTCCAAATCTGATGGAGTTTTCAAGAAATTTAAAAATCTTTCTAGTCAGTAATCCACTATTTATGATTTAAATTAATATTTTGACTTGTGTAAAATTTTTTAGTAAAATAGTGAAAAACTAAGCTTAGGACAATTTGTATACCACTGTATTGAATTTTATGTTAATGTAAGTGTAATTTTATTGGTCTAATTTTATAATGATTTGCATACCGATGTCAATTTGGTTTTATTGCAAATAAAGAATCTTATCTTATATTACAAACAGTCAAAATATATCTGTGTCTCTTACAAAAAAAGTCTCTCTTAAAATTTTCTATGGCGGATGTATGGCCCGCGTGTCATATGACGTCACATGACACATCGGACCTCTCTGTCTAACCATCAATTTTGAAGCCTTATAACTTTGTTTCTGAGCAAGACATTTAAAAAATTATTTATTACGTGTTTATCTGGAACTTGAAATATTTAGATTAGGTATGTAATGAATACAAATAAAAATGTGCATATTTCCTATTAGATGCCACTCGTTTCCATGCCATCTATACTCCGGGTGGCAAATATATCAGAGGCGCTGCATTGTCGCGGCAGCCCCAACAGTGCCCTGAAAATAAAATCATTGTCATTTGAAATTCCGTAGGTCGTCGCCAACGCACACTAAGCGGTAACATGACGTCAGACTACGCGACGGCGCGCGCGCGCATCATCAGGATACCCCTCGATGATCTAAAGAGCTTCAGGGTGACGCGCAACAACCAACAATTACAGGTTTGTATCATCATCATCATCAACAGCTCATATACGTCCCCACGAGGTGCTCCCCTGAATTGATCGAATTGAAGACTTCGCTGGCTCAGTGCGGGTTGATCGATTTCACAAACGACCTTTTAATTTTTTTTCGTATTAGTTTGCAGGTTTCTTCACGATGTTTTCCTTCACCATAAGAGTGTCGAATAAACGTACATATTAAGTATTAATTCGAAAAGACATTGGTACGTGGTAGGTATCGAATCCGCGTCTTCTGTATGGGAGGTAGCGGCCCTAGCCAATACACTTATTATATAGTGAAACGCCGTGTGGTGACGGCAGAGTAGAATACATTTGTCTCCAACTCCTATTCCCGTGGGTGTCGTAAGAGGCGACTTAGGGACTACACATTGAACAGGGAACGGGCAGCAGCGCTCTCTGATAACCTTTTAATCTGCGATCTCCAACCTGCCTGCCAAGCGTGGAGATTATGGCAAAACCAAACACTTAAGTGGAGGAGGCTCATAGTCCAGCAGTGGACTGTAACGGGCCGTTGATGTTGATGACAACTACCGCGGCGTTTTATTTCACGCTTAAATTAGTGATAAGTTGGTATGTCTGTAATTGTTCATGTTATCTGCAGTTGTCAACCAAAGCCGGCGTGTGGCAAACGACTTTATACTTTCAACACGGCAACGCTGAAGTGTTTGTGTCCAACCTAAAGAACCACGTGAAGTCGGCAAAAACCAGACATGACAGGTAACTAAAAAATTGTTTCTTAAAAAATTAAAAACTCTGAAAATTATGTACGAGTTTTGATAGTGTTAACAAAAAGCGTATGAAATGCCTTGCTGCGAATGAACGAATGGATCGTTTTTTAACTTTTGTATGGTACATGTATATTCGTCAACACAGTATTTATTTATTTTTAAATAGCTTATGCCCACTTTGCCCACCTATCTACAAATATATGCATGAAAAGTTACATCAAGTTCGTTTTGCTGCTAAGTAGTAAAAGAAATACAAACAAACACTATCTCTTTTTCTACACTATCTGAATTCCTGATCAGGAAACCGAGCGTGTGCGTCCAGCCTTAGTAAGGGCGTGCACATTAGAAAGGATCTAACGACACGACCGGTCGTGTCGAAAAAGGTCGCGAGCTTTTTTGGGTTTTTTAATTAATATATGTTTTTGTTTTGCCACGCAGCGCTGTGCAAGCTAAATTGCCCTTTATTTAGCCGTAGCAAGACTCGCTATTAATCGTTTTCGCGGAGTTATCTTTTGCGTTAGCACTGTAATGTATTCTCCCCATAGGAACACATACGTGGTGGTGGAACCAAACTCGGAGTCCCAAGTCTTGAACCGGTCGTTCGCCGAGCTGGACATCTTCACGGAGAACACCACGGACGTGGTCTGGAACCTGGTGTCCAACTTCAAACAGCGCCCTTACGAGACTACGATGGAGGCCTTCTCTAAACTAACTGATATTGGTGAGTTATACATTATTAAAGGCGGAGACCTTCAACCCTACGTATTGCTAATTCACCCGCTAACTAAAGAAAGAAAAAAATATATTTATTTGCCAGGATAAATGAATACAATGTCAAGGTCTTAAAAACTAGGTAAATAGTCCATTATATCCAGCCTGCGCGTGCAAATTATATAAATTATTTTGTTGGTCCAAATTAACATCTAGATATTTATTTTCCATGTATTCTCTTACGCTATAGAAACATCTATCCACCAGCCACACAGTCATTTGAACATGTTCCCCTCATGCAATTTTAAATCTTCTGGTAGAGAGATATACAATAAAATACACATATTATAAACCCTTCGTACCCCCATTTTTCCTTAATTTATCATGCCCAACTAATTCTAATGTATCCCCAACCAATTCCAACTTATTCCCAGTTTATCCTATCTTGTCATCAATTTTGATTCCATATTATCCCAAATTCGTCTTAGGTCGTTCCTAAAATCCAAACTTTTGCTTCTCATGTGAAACCTGGTTACTGTATTAAATACAAGACCAGATTAGAGAGCCACACTAACACCTTAGCAAAGAACCTACTGAAAGAAAAAGACATGACCAGACTGAAGCGATGGAATGTCTTGCAACTTGACAACAGAACGTAATAAATATTATCTAGATTGAAGAAAATGGGTTTGATGATCACTGGATTATCACCTTCTAATGTCATTTAAAAAGCCGTGGGCAGAATTAAAAAAAAAGCACCTGGTGTCCAATTTTAAACAGGCTCTTACGAGATTACAATGATGGGCTTCTCTAAACTAACTGATATCGATAAGTGAGATTAAGGCTGGACGCACACGCTCGGTTTCCTGATCAGGAATTCAGATTCGGAAACCTAAATGCTCCGCTTACATACAAAATGTTCAATAAGGCGCACGTTCTTACTATTTCCGAACGGAAAAAAACCTTACGTTCGTTTCGGAATTCGGTCCGTGCGTTCGGGATACAATAAAAAAGATGTTTGCGCTAGTCACGCGGAATTCCGAATCTGAATTCCTAATCAGGAAACCTAGCGTGTGCGTCCAGCCTAAGATGGATAGGCAAACCAATTTCAACTTCAGATTCGGATCATAACTCATGTCATGCCATCTTATCCTAACTTATCACAAACTAAACCCCAAATACGAGTACATCATTGTTTCCTAACTTTATCTTTATTTATCCCCAACTGATCCGTAATATCCTAATTTATCCACAATTAATCCTAATTTACTCCTGAATTCACCCTTTCTTTCACCAACTTAACCCCAATTTATCTGTAGTTCTATTCTATTTCTATTCCTCAACTCAGCCCAACTTATCCGTAAAATAATTGTATCTTGCCTCAAGGTGGGAAATAGTACATTACGATACAAGGATCGTAGGTGGCAAATAACAATCGCATTACCGTACAGTTTACTGCCGTCGTAAGTTCAATTTTCGATCAAGGTGTATTGAACAATTTAAATGATAATCGAATGTAGTAGAGGCTGAATGTTCGCGAGTGCCTTTTCTCAATAATAGGGGATCGGACTACTTTTATTTTATTTTATAAATCCTAACTTCTTAGTTTCTGCTATCGAACACTAAAAGCATTTTTGCTCTATCTTTAAAATTGACCGACTTATAGAGGTTTGAAATTCAAGATTAGAAAGAGAGGCACCTACCCACTTGTGACGTCATTTGTTAGTAACGCCATATAATCTCCATACAAAAAATCGTTTTTGAAAGAGACAGACATATTGAAACTTTAAAAAACCACTGTAAATTCGTTTTTCTACCGATTCTGTTTCTTTCTTCGCGAATCGTCTGCTAATGATCTATATTTTTAAAATAATTCATAAAATATGGTAAATTCATAAAATATGGTGAACAGTCCGATCCCCTATTATGCTTTTAGCCAATTTTTTAGTACGAGATTGGCGCAAATTTTGTAGAATTGCATTGTTTTTTCATGTTGCCTTACTTGTTTTCTCATAAGTGTATTGACGTCGTACAACACACGGATCTTAGGTTTTATAACAAACTCGTGACATTATAAACCACCTCGTAATAATTATGCCACTTACAATCCTTGTATCGTAATGTACTATTTTTTGGCGTATTAAAATTTTATCTGTCTCTCCGGGAAAGAGGCGTAACTTTATCTGTATTATGTATAAGTTTGTATTTTTATACTTATTTATTTTTATATTATGTAGCTTATGTTTTTATATTGATTTGATGCTCAGTTCCTTCACCTTTGATGCTCAGCTCTTTCTTGCCGTCAGTCCCGCTCTTGCGCGGCCTCCGCCCCATTATCATCCGAGGCATTCAGCTCGTCGTGCTGGTGCCCATTCCGTTCCCAGGTCGGTCTGTTTTCACCTGGCGCATGAGACCTACATCCTATAACACTGTAAAATACTGTCAATAAGATATAATGGTATCGATTCCCGCAGCGAAACTAAATTTAAATTTTATCTTATTCTTGTCACTTTCTGACCCACGACGATGAAAAAGGAGATTGTCAACCATTGTGAGCGCCAAATTTTATAGCGCAAATGTCAAGTTTTGACGTATGCAATGTAATTTTAAACGGCTCGTTTTAGGATCATGCTTAAAATTGACATATTGTGTGACATAAAATTTGACGTTCAAAAGAGCTGACAATCTCCCGTCCTTTTTCATAGTCGTGGGTCAGAAAGTGACAATATTAATATAAAATTTAAATTTAGTTACGCTGCGGGAATTCACACCAATGACCACCCAAGTCTGTCACTTTGTAAATTTTCATTTAAAAGAAAAGGCAAATTCCTTTCATTCGCTAAAATCTAAACACCACCGTAGCCAGACATACTTCGTTCGTCTCATTCTATTTGTTTAAACAACCTGTAACTTAATGCACTTAATGCAGCCGTGTGGTGACGGCAGAGTAGAATACATTAGTCACCAACCCCTACTCTTCCCGTGGGTGTCGTAAGAGGCGACTTAGGGACTACACATTGAACAGGGAACGGGCAGCAGCGCTCTCTGATACAGTAACCTTTTAATCTGCGATCTCCAACCCGCCTGCCAAGCGTGGAGATTATGGCAAAACCAAACACGCGGAGTGGAGGAGGCTCATAGTCCAGCAGTGGACTGTAACGGGCCGTTGTTGTTGATGAACTTAATGCACTAAGGTACGTGAAGATCGGTGTTGTACCTTAGTTAAGGTGTGTATATGCCGAAAAAAAAAAAAAAAAACTTAAATAAACTTAAATACAAAAAAATGCTCATTAGGAGCCCACTAAAGTTCTACTCACTCCTACGGGATGGAAGCGTGACCATAATATGTATATGTATTTCTTTAAATTTAAAATTATTAATTGAATATTATCTACATACGAGTATTTAGATAAAAAAGAAAAAAAAATAACTACAAAGTTAGCTAGCACTAAAGACTAAGGTTTGTCCATGGTTAGCAGTTGGTATTTGGTTGGTTGGCTTCTGTGGAGAAGAAAACGCACAGGGACTGCATTTTTGCACTTTATTTTGTAAATAATACCACATAAACCATGAACCAATTGTCATAATATATATATTTTGCTGGGTTGAAATAATATAAAACGACCGAACGTCTTTATCCCTTTCCAAAATCCCATTTACTCTTGCTTGTCTAATTTTTCACCATTATTTAATTTATTCTCTAGTTGGTTTATAAATGCACCTATAACACTGATTATATCACTCATTTTTTCATCGATTTCATCTCTCATCTGCCTGGGTTGGCCTCGCATCTAAACGCTAAAAAATTAAAGATTTTTACCAAGTCCTACTAATATTTATAATCGTAAAAAGTTTGTAGATTTGAATGTTTGCGACTCTAACAACTTAACGGATTTCAATAAATTTCGGCACATTGATGAAATTTGGACTAAATTAATTCACACGTAACGTAAGCTACTTTCTACCCCAGGGGGCCGTTTCACGAAGCTACAAGTTACAAATTACAAGTACAATTCGATGTACATTGCGTAGACAATGAAATAAAACTATAAGGGCTTACAGTTTAGGCGAATTAGCTACGCAAAGAATATCAAATTGTAACTTGTTACTTGTACGGGGCACAGGAAAACATCTTATACCCACGGGAAAAATCGAGAAAAACACTTCTATTTTTTTCCAGTTTACTATGGCAACGAAGGGATGAACGGCAAACGTGACGTATCGGAAGAAGTGGCGGACTTATTGACGAAGAGCATGAGTGCTCTGGAAGACGCCACCACGGTCACCAAGAGTGACGAATACGAGGTTATCAGCGTGAAACCTACCTTACCTCCGAGACCTTGTATACCAAGGTGAGTTATCTTTACTTACGGCTACTAGTGGCTCTGTCGCGAGTTTGAAATTTTTTTAAAATGGCTGATTTATGTTTTTTACCTTTTCAATCCCCATGTCAGCGCTATTTAAAAAAAAAAAAAAAACCCACGCCGTATGTTAAAATATATTAGAATAAAAAGGATTAAATAACCTTTTTGGAAATCCCCCGACCAGAGTCAAATAAGATAAGAAATATAAAATAAAGAAATCTATAAAAAGAGTGATTTCTCACAAAATCCGCCACACAAACAACGAATTATGACCTTTCTTAGCCCTTACGTTTACGTACCTACTTACCTTATGCTTTCTCGTAGAGATAGACACAGCAATAATATTTATTAATTTAGGTACTATTACATACTCATCTATCTAATAATATGATACAAATCCAATAAAACTCGTCGAGGTCTTTTTATCCTTTTTATTCTAATATATTTTAACATACGGCGTAAGTTTTTTAAAATTTTCAATTTTGTTTTTTATTTGAATATGTTTTAACATCCGGCGTGGGTTTTTTAAAATTTTCAATTTTGTTTTTATTTTAAACTTTTTGGAAAGTACGTTACTTTTGTTTGTTATCACTTAGCACACTAAAACATATCATTAAAAATGACGACATTTTGTTTTCTTTGTGTTTCGATATTGTATATTATGCTAGTAATTAAACATACATAATTTATTAGTATGCCTTTTTAAAACTAACTGGCGGTAATCAAAATGATGGATGTTGTTTGGATTTGGCAGAAATTTGGTATGTGCGATATTGAGACTACTAGTTACTTAGTGTCCAAGCGGCCACCTATCCTCGCTGTTGCAGTATTTCTTTATAGTCTACCGCCATGCGCCATAAAACATGTCCAAGAACCTGATCTGTAAAGATACCGGTTCAGTAGTTTTGAAAACTCCTGTAATGCCAACTTATCTGGCTACTGCAGGGCTCCCTGGTGGTCTACCGCCTCAAAACATATCCAACAACCAGCTCCAAAATGAAGCCTTTTGAATGCAAAAAACCGCATCGAAATCGATTCAGTACTTTTGGAGAACTCCTGTAGTGCCAACTTATCTGGCTGCTGCAGCGCTCGTGGTCTACCTCCATAAAACGTATCTAAGAACCCGCTCCAAGATGAAGCCTTTTGAATGCAAAAAACCGCATCGAAATCGATTCAGTACTCTTTGAGAACTCCTGTAGTACCAACTTATCTGGCTGCTGCAGGGCTCCCTGGTGGTCTACCTCCATAAAACGTATCTAAGAACCTGCTCCAAAATGAAGCCTTTTGAATGCAAAAAACCGCATCGAAATCGATTCAGTACTTTTTGAGAACTCCTGTAGCTGCTGCTTATGTGGCTGCTGCAGGGCTCCCTGGTGGTCTACCGCCCCAAAGCATGTCTAACAACCAGCTCTAATATGAAGCCTTTTGAATGCAAAAAACTGCATCGAAATCGATTCGGTAGTTTTTGATAACTCCTGTGTTGCCAACTTATCTGGCTGCTGCAGCGCTCCCTGATGGTCTACCTACATAAAACATATCTAAGATCCTAAGTTGAAGTGATACCTTTTCAATGCAAAGAACCGGAACTAAATCGGTCCAGTGGTTTTCGAGATAGAAGGTAACAAACAAACAAACAACCTCTTACCCCAAACGCATATACCGCCTCCGTTCTGTTCCGTCCGTCGTGGGTAAAAAGCAACATAAAACTGAATCGACAAAAAAAATATACTTATCGAACCAGCTTACAAAATTTCACGAGAATCGGTTGAGAAAGGCGACCTGTAGAGGAGAACAGCCGGACATCCTCCGGACATACAAAAGCGTTTTTGTCTAAACTGAAACGCATACACTTCGCGCTCGCTCGGTCAATTATAAATGCGAATGTCTGTCTCTTCGACTTTCACCGCTAATCTACTGAATCGATTGTGATGAAATTTGGTGGAAAGGTAGTTTGACTGGACACACAAATACGGATATAAGCTAAGCTACTTTTTACCGCGTGAAGGATCCTATTCCCGCGGGAAGAAACACGAACGGATAGCTAGTAAATATAAAAATGATTATTTTAAATCAAATTAGTTAGTTAAAATGATGTGTAATTATTTCAGTTTTTTTCTTTTGATAAGCGATTTAAGAGACACGCATTACACATTAGCAATCTACAACAACAACACAACAATACAAACAACGTAATTACGGATTTGGCCGCAGGAGGTGTGTTTTAAAAAACAATATATATTACTGAGAGATTTATTAATTAGTAAATCCAAATTAAAGATACAGATAATTTGTCTTAACAACTAAATTCGTCCTCGTGTCTCGGCGATCGAGATACCAAAGGCACCGAATGAACCAGTCGTGGTCCCACCAAAAGTTAATGCTCTGTAAGCGCATTCCGTATGATTCACTGATACAGATTACGAAATATGTGTACACTCATTCACGGATCACAAGGGTTGTCACTGGTAACAACAACAACAACAACAACAAACAACAACAACAAAAAAAGGCGAGCGAGCGATTTCAGTGTATTAGCAATCTAGTTTATATTAAATTTGATTAATTACAGAGGCACACCCTTGTCTACTGAGAAGTGGGATGGGTTACAAGACACGCAAGGCCGAATCCTAGAAGTTGAAGGAGTTAAACAGCTCATATTTAGAGGGGTGAGTGAATGAAAACATTAATAGCAGAATTTTAATTTGAAACTAGATTTACGAGTAAATATGAAATATACAGGGTGTAAGGAAAAGTCTCATTACCCTTTAAACCACATAACGTGTTAGTCATATTGTGCAACAACTTTTACTATGGGGCCAACTCTGTAACTCAACAAAAACAAATCAGCTGTTTCCTACAAATTATCAATATATATTGACACCCTGTATATGTTCAGTTATAGTCGGTAAAAAGATTTCAATCAGTCCATAGTAAGAATCAAAAGTCAAAGGATCTTCAGAAATCGTATGGAAGGTGGTATTTTAATATTTGATATTTTTAGCAGCGAACTGAAGTACATAGGCTGAAAGAGTATATTATTAACTACGAGTCTGAATTAAAAAATGTTTTTTATTTACCTCCATTACTTTTCAATAATTATTTTAATATTTTGGTAGTAGGAAACAAAAAAAGTATCTGGCAGCACCATGAAAGCGAAAAAAATGGGGCGCATTCCGAATCAGACTTTCAGCGCTGTCAGCGATCAGAAAAGCAAAAAAAATGTATGGCTGACAGTGATTCGGAACGCGATTACGGGTACTTCGATTTCAGCGCGTCTCAGAACGCTTTAGATGATTGGCTAAAAAAAACAAGTTTTGAAGTTCTAGTGTTTTTACTTACTTAGGCCGCGATCCGATACGCGCTTGAATGACTTTCGAATCAAACTGTCAGCGCCGTCAGCGATCAGATTGTTCGGTACGTGCTTTGAATGCGCTAAAATCGATTTCAGCGCGACTCGGAACGCAGGGTTACTTACTTAGGGCGCATTCGGAATCAGACTTTCAGCAGCGATCAAAAAACAAAAAAACGTATGAGTTTTGCTTGCTGACAGTAATTATTCGGAACGCGATTACGGGTGCTTTAATCGATTTCAGCGCGTCTCGGATCTGACAGCCTGCTTGCTACACAGATTAACTTACAGTTCTCTTTTTTGTGTGTGTGGCCAGCCACAAGTCATGTAACACGCAAAATAGTGAAACGATTTTTTATTCCCGAAATAGTCATTTGTTTGGAAATAAAATCTTTAAAATAATAAAAAAAGAAAATGAACAATTATTTTATTTTGGTAAATACAGCAAAGTTACTATTAAATGTCTGTTCGTTTCATTAAATAATATAAGAATTTATCGGATTTTTAAATGTTTTTTTTTAAATTAAATGGAGGTATTATAAAATCTGGTAATAGGTTTAATGTAAAATTCATAGAAAGGGCTTTCAAAAAAATTACATTTTTTTACTGCTAAAATTTCCTCTGAATAAAATACCGCTTCTGAAAATTTCCTTTAAACATCAAATCAACGGCCCGTTACAGTCCAGCAGTGGACTGTAATGGGCCTTTGATACAGAATGCGGTGTTAAATTGGTGGTTGGTCCGAGTGAAGAACAGTAATAATATCACAAAACGTTTGTTTTTAGGGTGTAGCTCACTCGATAAGGCAGTCGGTATGGAAGTACCTGCTGGACTACCACCCCTGGCGCGCGACGCACGCCGAGGTCAAAGTGTTGCAGAAGAAGAGGACGGAAGAATACTTCTCCATGAAACTGCAGTGGAGGTCCATGACCGAGGGACAAGAAGCCAGGTGTGTTAAACCCAACGAATAGAGAATCGGCCAAATGACACGATACAATACAGCTCATAATTATTGCATCACTAATTTCAATTAAAATGGTTGTAATCAAACCAAGTCATATTCGTGTCGTATCCATAAAATCCAAAGTAACACTGACGGAAGCGACGCCTGCTGGTTAATAGCTAGTAGTGAGAGTACTTAGTCCGCTATGAGACGGGCCTAAGTTGCTTGTGGCACCTCCTCTTTGTTTTTGTCTCCGTGGGTGTACCCGTCATACCCAGTCGGTCAGTGATTGTCCACAAATGACGTCACGCACTGTGATTGGTGTTTCAGTACAGATCACAAATATTGTAAATAACAACATTTTATTTCTTCAATTAAAAATATTTAAATGAATTATATTACATTATTATTAGATGAATAATCGTAAAACAGTATATTTATTTTATCTAAGTAAATTTTAGATTTTGATCTGATTACTGTCCGATCCCCTATTATCTATAGTCCAGAAACGTAATTACACTTCAAACTTGACCCCACCAAATGAATACCAAAGCAAAACTATACCATACGACATTCGAATACGCGGTACAATGATGTTTTATATGACTCGGTTTGTAAGAACGTCGAAAGTAAGCTTCAGTGTACAGCAGCGACATCGTCTGCCTGTCTGTCGTCGTCGTCGTCTGTTAAAATTAATTGTGCGAGTTAGATGCTGTTTTAGCGGGCTTTGCTAGTCAGTTACTCTTCTTGACTATTGTAGTTCGTTGGTTAAACCCTATAGAACAGTTATTATTTGTTTACCTATGTGAAACACTAACGGCGGTGGAGTGTCGGTGGTCTAGTGGCTGGGGCCGCTGCCTCCCGTCCGGGGGACGCGGGTTCGATCCCCACCATGTGTTTTTGAATTTAGAATTCATATGTACGTTTATTCGACGCTCTTACGGTGAAGGAAAACATCGTGATGAAACCTGCACACTCCTGCGAAGAAATTCAAAGGTTGTGTGTGAAGTAGGCTCCTTCCTAATTTGAAGCCTGACAATGACCTCAAACTTGAAGGATTGGGTTTTCAATTAACATTAAAAATCTACATAATAAGTAATTGGAAAATCCCCCATTGTATTGTACGATCATAATATAAAGATAACAATTTGTTCTAGATTCTCAGAATATCGCGACAGAAAGAGTCTGGTGGAGAAGGACGTGAACCGGACGGACCGCACGCACCCATTCTTCGCCGGAGACAACAACCCCAACCTCGTCGTCTTGCAGGCAAGTGAACGATACATGTACTAAAGAGTGGAGGGATGATGCCTGGGTAAGAGAAACTAACATCAACAGCTCATATACGTCCCCACCGAGGGGCTCGAGCCTACCCTGAATAGGGGATCGGACTTTTCACCATATTTTATGAATTATTTTTAAAATATGGATTAGTAGCAGACGATTCGCGAAGACAAAAACAGAATCGGTTGAAAAATGAATAAACAGTGATTTTTTAAAGTTTCAATATGTCTGTCTCTTTCAAAAACGATTTTTTGTATGGAGATTATATGGCGTTACTAACAAATGACGTCACAAGTGGGTATGTGCCTCTCTGTCTAATCTTGAATTTCAAACCTTTATAACTCGGTCAATTTTAAAGATAGAGCAAAAATTCGTTTAGTGTTCGATAGCAGAAACCAAGAAGTTTGGATTTATAAATTAAAAAATAAAGTAGTCCAATCCTCTATTAAAGCGATTAGACCTTAGATAGAAATTCCTTTTTCCGCCATTAAGTCACCAAGTTTCCTCTAACGAGTGTCTGTGGTCTAGTGGCTAGGGCCGCTGCCTCCCGTCCCGGGAGACACGGGTTCGATCCCCGCCACGTCAAATGTGTTTTCGAATTTCGAATTCATATGTTCGTTTATTCGACACTGTGATGAAACCTGCACACTCCTGCGAAGAAAATCGAAGGTTATGTGTGGAGTCGACTAACCCGCACTGGGCCAGCGTGGTATGAGACCTAATTCCTCTAAATCAGGGTAGGATCGAGCCCTCGGTAGGAACGTTTATGAGCTGTTGATGATGTCTAATATCATGCTAATACCTAATAGTAGTCAGATGTTCAATCAATCAGCCTCTTGCAGTCCACTGCTGGCCGTGTGCCTCCCCTCGGGCACGCCAAAGTGCACGATCACCCGCTTTCCTCATCCAGCCACCACCAACCCTTCCTCAGGTCATCAGTCCCCCTGGCAGGGGGGCGTCCCACACTACGTGTCCCGAGACGCGGTCTCCATTCGAGAGCCCGTCTGCTCCAACGCTCGTCGGTTCTGCGACAGACGTGGCCAGCCCACAAACACTTCAGCTTGCTACACTTCTGGACGATATCAACCACCTTGGTCCTCTGCCGGTTTTTGTAATGCAAGGAATATTTTATTTTTGTTGCAGGACATCCTAATGACGTATGTGATGTACAACTTCGACCTGGGCTATGTCCAGGGCATGAGCGACATCCTGGCGCCGCTGCTGCTGCTGCTGGGGAACGAGGTCGACAGCTTCTGGTGCTTCGTCGGGTTCATGGACAAAATCGTCAGTATACAACATCATCTTCATCAAAGCTCATATACGTCCCCACCGAGGGGCTCGAGCCTACCCTGGGTTAGGGCGATTAAACCTTAGACGACCACGCTGGCCAAGTGCGGGTTGATCGATTTCACACACAAGCTTTGAATTTCTTCGCAGGAGTGTGCAGGTTTCATCACGATGTTTTCCTTCACCGTAAGAGCGTCGAATTAACATACATATAAATTCGAAATTCGAAAACACATTGGTACGTGGTGGGGATCGAACCCGCGTCTCCCGGACGGGAGGCAGCGGCCCTAGCCACTAGACCACCGACGCTGCTTAAACCGTCAGTATACATAAATAAATATACACCTAGCCTGGCTTGAACACAAATCTGAAGGACTCGCTTCTTCCCGCCTTTCGGCCTTTTCTCTCTTCCTTTCTTCCGCCCTTCCTCTATTGCATGTGTTATATAGAGCATACATCATCATCATCAACAGCTCATATATGTCCCCACCGAGAGGCTCGAGCCTACCCTGAAATAGGGTATAGAGCATACAGCTAACTAAAATTACTACGATTCGTGTACGATTCATATGAAAATTGAATTTAGAACATAAGAGTATGCTGTAACTCAAAAACATTGAAACTTCTGAACGAAAGTTACTTTGCTGGCCTAGGCCGTTTGGGGGCACGTTGATGGCCGCTGTTTTGTATGTTTCGTCCAAAAATGAGTCACTTCGCGTACTGTTTTTTTTACAGTAATGGTCACATTTTTGAGCATGCCGGAGAAAAAAAAAATACTTTGTGCCCTTGTCTCAAAATCTGTCATTTTCCAGGCATCAAACTTCGATATGGACCAGGCTGGCATGAAGCAACAACTGCTTCAGTTGCAGCAGCTACTGATGTTCGCGAGTCCTGACTTGGCGCAACATTTGGCGCAGAAAGACTCCGGGAATATGTACTTCTGCTTCCGGTGGCTTCTGGTGTGGTTCAAGAGGGAGTTCTCGTATAGAGATGTTATGAGGTGAGTCAAGGTCAAGTTGGTTGGTTAAGATCATGGAAACATTTCTTCAAAGAAAGAAGCTCAAAAAGAGCCCAGGAGTAAGTTAGTACTTCTGCTTTCGGTGGCTTCTGACGTGGTTCAAGAGGGAGTTCTCGCATAGAGATGTTATGAGGTGAGTCAAGGTCAAGTTGGTTGGTTAAGATTATGGAAACATTTCTTCAAAGAAAGAAGCTCAAAAAGAGCCCAGGAGTAAGTTAGTACTTCTGCTTTCGGTGGCTTCTGACGTGGTTCAAGAGGGAGTTCTCGCATAGAGATGTTATGAGGTGAGTCAAGGTCAAGTTGGTTGGTTAAGATTATGGAAACATTTCTTCAAAGAAAGAAGCTCAAAAAGAGCCCAGGAGTAAGTTAGTACTTCTGCTTTCGGTGGCTTCTGACGTGGTTCAAGAGGGAGTTCTCGCATAGAGATGTTATGAGGTGAGTCAAGGTTATGTTGGTTGGTCAAGGTCAAAGTCATATTTTAGTTTAAAAAGAATCCAGAAGTATGTCGCTGCTTCTGCTTTCGGTGGCTTCTGATGTGGTTCAAGAGGGAGTTCTCGCATAGAGATGTTATGAGGTGAGTCAAGGTTATGTTGGTTGGTCAAGGTCACTCATATTTTAGTTTAAAAAGAATCCAGGCGTATGTCGGTACTTCTGCTTTCGGTGGATTCTGATGTGGTTCAAGAAGGAACTCTTACATAGATATGTATTAAGATAAGAACATTAACTGTGACATTGGTCAAGATCAAGTTGATGGGTCAAGGTCAAGTTGGTTGGTCAAAGTCATGTTTAGCTCAAAAGTAGCCCATGAGTATGCTGGTACTTCTTACACTAAATCAACTGTTCCTAAATTCACCATAATTTATGAATTAATTTAAAAATTGACCTGTTTTGGGCTATTTTGGAAATAATACACGAGAACTCGATATGCACAGTGTAATCGACGGCTACAAACTGGCGCATCTCAAACTACCTACAAACTAATTCTTAAAAAGTACCCACAAATACTACATCCCTCCACCTTTATTCTTAAACTAAGGGCAAACAAATACAAAAGCCCTAGAAGTTTTCCACCTTTCAAACATAGTTAAGAATTAATACAAATCCAAAAGTGTATACACAGTCTACATATTATAATGGAATTCGTAAATATGTAATGTATAATTTAATGTTTATAATTAACATTCTTATTTCTCGTGGACCGAACTGGTCGAGACGCCACCAGGAAAGGTGCTTCCTCCCTGACCAAAAGTGTTTCTTCCGGAGCAACATCAACTGCTTGTTGGTCTTCAAATTCCGACTGTGCTTCTGCCCCAGCGCTATCTTCCTCCACCTCTAGCTCAGACTGGAGGGGTGAGATTGCTGGAGCTGATTCTGCCCGATCCTCCATTGCGTCATTTTCTTCTGGTATCGAAGCAAAAGAATCGTCGTTACTCGATCCGCCTGAACTAAAAGATGCGTTGTCTTCTGCTTCCTGCTGAGATTCCTGTTCCTGATGTTGCTCCTCACTGTTCTCCTCATCACCAACACCAACTATGCTCATAACGTCATCAAGATCATTTTGGTCAATCGATTCATCAGCTCCTTTGTAAAGCACTAGTTGGTCTACATGTTTCTTTATATTACAATTTAATTCTGGTACATAGATCAAAAACATTCTCTTTCCGATTCCTTGTATGATTACTCCTCTTTTCCATGTAAATTTTGTTCCATTTTTATAAAAATGTTTTATTAATACTTTATCTCCTTTGGAGATTGCTATGTTTCGTCGCCCTCCATATTGCTTAACCTGTAAGGTCTGTTTCTCATGTACATTTTGTACAGCAGCAGCGGATGAGCTCGAGCCTGGCTCGTCAGCACGGTCAGCCGGCCGCAAGAGATCGAGTCGACAACGCAACGGCCGCCCCAGCATCAACTGAGCAGGCGTGAAACCTGTCGTGCCGTGAACTGAATTTCGATATTCAAATAAAAATTTATTTAATCTTTTTACAATTTCTTTTATATTTTTACAATTTAGCATTATAGTCTTAATACGGTTTTTAACGGTTTTTACTGCGTTCTCTGCTTGACCATTTGATGCTGGGTGGTATGGAGCAATAGTAATATGAGTAATTCCATTAGCGGTACAAAATTCTTCAAATTGTCGTGAACAAAAGTTCGTAGCGTTATCAGTTACCAAAGTTCGCACTAAACCAAACCTACTATAAATTTCACCCAACACTGAAATAACTGCTTCCGAGTCTATGTTATTCATATAAAAACACTCTAACCATTTAGAGTGCGCGTCAATTGCCACTAAAAACTGCCTTCCTTCCCATGCAAACATATCTAAATGCATCCGATCCCAAGGTCGCGTCGGGTACGGCCAGGGAGCGAGCGGTGCGCGGGGCGGCGAATTTCGCATACTATTGCAAACATCACATGAACCAATAACTTCCTCTATATGTCTGTCAATATTTGGCCACCACATTCGAGCCCTTGCTTCTGTCTTTGTTCGTACCACACCGAAATGGGAGCTGTGTAATTCTTGTAAAATTTTTTCACGAAAACAAGATGGAATTAGTATTTTATGGCCCCGCATGATACAATCTTCCTCAATAGTTAACTCATTGCGACAAGCATGATACGGTGCTAAGTCCGCATCTAAAATTTTCCGTGGCCAACCATTTAAAATATAATCCCTAACCTTAACTAACAACCTATCTTTCGGCAACTCTTGTTTAATAGCATCTATCGTTACTGGTTTTATCATAGAATCAATAATATAATTCACATATAATGAGTTATCTCTGTCCAAATCCTTTGTTATCGAATCATTTAAATCTATGCCATCTACTGAACGCGATAAGAAATCTGCCACGTTGTCTACACCCTTAATATATTCAATTTTAAAATTGTATGCTGTTAAAAACAAAGCATATCGTTGTAAACGATTTGCCGCCATTTCTGGAACTCCTTTTTTACACCCAAAAATCGAAAGCAAGGGTTTGTGATCTGTGCGCAATAAAAACGGAACCGTACTGCCATACAAGTAATGGTGAAATTTCTTCACAGCAAAAATAATCGCAGCGGCTTCCTTCTGAATCTGCGCATAGTTCCGCTCTGCTTTCGATAGCGAGCGAGAGGCGTAGGCGACGACGCGCTCGGTGCCGTCGGGCGCGCGCTGCGCCAGCACGGCGCCCAGGCCGGCCGGGCCCGCGTCCGCCGTCACCACCGTCTGCAGCGCCGGGTCCCAGTGCGCCAGCACTCGTTCCGAAGCTAATTCCTGTTTAATTTTCTCGAAAGCCTTTTGTTGCGGTTGGCCCCACACCCACTTCTCACCTTTTTTAAGTAACAAGTGTAAGGGCTGTAATACACTGGACGTGTTTGGAACAAAACACCTATAATAATTGACAATTCCTAAGAAGGATTTAAGTTCACTAACGTTACGAGGGCACTTACATTCTAAAATAGCTTTTATTTTATTTTCCGATTTATGTAACCCGTTACTGTCAATTAAAAAACCTAAATACTCGACTGACTGTTTAAACAACTCGCACTTTTCGCTTTTTAAACGTAATCCCGCCTCTTGTAATCTACCTAATACCTCTTCCAGTCTTTTCAAATGAATCTCTCTAGAAGGACCTGTGATCAAAATGTCGTCCAAAAATATACATGTACCATCAATGTCAGCCAATAATTGCTCCATAGTTTTTTGAAAAATAAAAGGAGCATTAGCCAGCCCAAAGACTAACCGATTATAACGGAATAAGCCTTTATGAGTATTGATACACGTTAAATTTTTAGACTCGTCCAATTCCAGCTGATTGTACGCTCTAGAAAGGTCCAGTTTTGAAAATTCTATTCCTCCGTGTAACTTAGCAAACAAGTCTTCAATACGTGGTATCGGATAATTTTCCATCAACAAACTTTTATTCAATGTGACAGAAAAGTCACCACATATCCGAACACCACCATCTGGTCGCAAAACCGGTACAATAGGTGTTGCTACCTCTGACTGTTCCGCCTTCTCCAGTATACCTAATTCAATCAATCGCTGTAACTCGTTCTCCACTTTACTTTTCAACGCTAGAGGAACCGGTCTAGGTTTAAAAAATCTTAGCTGTGAATCAGGTCGTAATTTTAAATTAATTTTGAATTTATTGAATTTTCCTAATTCGTCCTTAAATAACAAAGCATACTTTTCTTTTAAAATATGTTCTAAATCGCCCTTTTCCCGTTTTAGATTGTTGCAATCTAAACTACACAATGCTAAATTGAAAGAACTTATAAAATCTCTGCCTAACAGTGTTGGCTGATCACTTTGAGTACTGATAACATATAATTTAATCTGCCTAGTGCGATCTTCGTACGTCACTGGCAACAAAATACTACCAATTGGATGAATTTTGCTTCCATTATAACAATTTAAAATAACTTTACACGGACGTAACTTATATTGGCTAAAATACATTTGAAAAGTTTTCACCGGTAAAACAGATACTGCACTGCCACTATCTACCTCGCATAAAAGTTGTTTACTACCTACCGAAACCATCTGTCGCATAGGCTGACCGGCCACACACTCAATATTAAATAAATCAAAGTTACCTTCAACCAAGTCCTCGTTCTCATCCACCGCGCTCATAAAATAATTATTTTTTTCCGTTTTACACATACGTTGAAGATGGCCCTTTTTATTACACTTTCGGCATGTGTACTCAACAAAACGACACTTATCTTTCGTATGATTTTTGAACCCACAAACTTCACAACACTTTGCACTTTGATTATTATTACGTAATGACAACGAGTTACGACCCGCACTCGTAGGCCGCAACGCAAACACCTCTGCTGACGCGGCCGCCGGCCTTACCACCGCTGGCTCGCCGCGCGTACTGGACAAAGCTTGTCGGGCGCACCGTACACTCTGAGCCAATGAAACCGCTTTACTAAATGTTAGAGTTTCAACATTCTCCGAAAATAACTTCTCCTTTTCTTTGTTGTTCTCTAACCCAAGAACAAAACGATCTCTCAGCACCGTTTCCAGCTCATTTTTAAATCCGCAAAACTGAGCCAATCTACGCAATCGCGCCGCCCATTCCGCCAAATCTTCCCCCGTTCTTTGCTTTGCTTCATAAAAGTTATATCTCTCTACGAAT
This sequence comes from Carpatolechia fugitivella, assembly GCA_951230895.1. Taxonomy (NCBI): domain Eukaryota; kingdom Metazoa; phylum Arthropoda; class Insecta; order Lepidoptera; family Gelechiidae; genus Carpatolechia; species Carpatolechia fugitivella. The sequence goes on along the minus strand of OX579655.1, from coordinate 16,600,923 downwards.
GAGCATGTTTGCAGTTGAAAATGAGCATCGAACTTTTCACATATGGCCTTAAACTCCAAGGCTTCCAACTCCTCGGGAAAGGCGAGGTCCCTTGCGACGCGGTAAGTGTCCTCCACCAACGCAGTAAGCAGCAGCGCTCGCTGCTTCACACCTGCTTTGTCAGTCTGTGCAGTTATATCATTTGCCGCGCAATACTGCACAAACCGACGCTTGAAAATACTCCATTCATGCAACCGGTGGTCGAACGTGAGCGAGCCGCCGAACAACGCACTTCCCGTCAACACATTTCCTTCGGCCATAATCTACAGAACTTTTTGCCACTTTTCAGTTACAGCAATATTATCGCGTGAATAAATACTACTCGTCGCCAAAATGACCTGTTTTGGGCTATTTTGGAAATAATACACGAGAACTCGATATGCACAGTGTAATCGACGGCTACAAACTGGCGCATCTCAAACTACCTACAAACTAATTCTTAAAAAGTACCCACAAATACTACAAAAATATAGATTAGTAGCAGACGATTCGCGAAGAAAAAAACGGAATCGGTTGGAAAACGAATTCACTGTGATTTTTTAAAGTTTCAATATGTCTGTCTCTTTCAAAGACTATTTTTTGTTTGGAGATAGTATGGCGCTACTTGTTTGTGACGTCACAAGCTAGGTATGTGCCTCTCTGTCTAATCTTGAATTTCAAACCTTTACAACTCGGTAAATTTTAAAGATAGAGGAAAAAAACTTTTACTGTTCGATAGCAGAACTATAACAATAAAATAAAAAAAGTACTCAAATACCCTATTATGTTGGTCAAGGTCAAAGTTAAGTTGGTCATTCCAGATAGTCAAACCAAGGACAGTGTCAACAATATTCAAAACAATTTTGCTTTTACATAAATGTTAATTACTTACGTCTTTTCAGGCTATGGGAAGTATTGTGGACAGGGTTGCCATGCGCGAACTTCCACTTGCTGGTCTGTGTTGCCATACTCGACACGGAAAAAGACATCGTCATGACCAAGGACTATGGATTCACAGAGATTTTAAAAGTGAGTTACAATAGACAAAATCTTTAAAATTCAAAATTGTGATTAATTTCAAATATTTAAAATTCAGTTATTTTATGACCGTTGAAGAGAGGAAATGATTCGGTTAAATTTATTTATTATTACGATATTATTTTGAATGAATGATAATCTAACATAAGGGCATAGCTGTCAAATAAAAATGTTCAAAATTTTTGCATTTGACGCTCTAATATTAGGATATCCCTTTTTAGTCTTTAAATGCGAAAAGAACAGAAAATTTAAATTAAGGACAAAAGCGCTACATCAAGAATTAGCCCCTGTTTATAAATTCTAAAATATAAATAAACTAGCGGTCCGCCCGCGGCTATGCTCGTATCGTGTAAGATTTTCCCGTAGAAAGTATCCTATGTGTTAATCCAGGGTACAAACTATCTCTATTCCAAATTTCATTCCAATCCGTTCAGTAGTTTTTGCGTGAAAGAGTAATAAACATCCATACATACAAACTTTCGCGTTTATAATATTAGTAAGGATTGCCTACATTTTAATATATTAATATTAAAATTAACTTAACTACTAACACACACACACACACACACACACACTACTACTACTTTCCTTATTGACTTATTGATATTTCAGCACGTGAACGACCTATCAATGTGTCTAGACGTGGACAAAATCTTAAGCACGGCTGAAGGCATCTACCACCAAATCGTCTCCGCGCCGCATCTGTCCGACCAGATCCGGGTGATCCTCGGCCTGCCCACTGTTGGGACCTCTTCCTCCACCAGCGACCCTGAGTCCCACGACACGCTCACAAATGGTACGAACGGTTACAGAGAACCCAGTGCCGTATTCGGCCCGGACATGGAGGAAGTTATGTATCAAATAGGGTTGGACATGAACTTCTGAGGCACGCTCCTGTGGCTAATTTTGTGAGTGGTTCGGGTGTTAACGCAGTGTAAGGATGCGGGTCGGAAATCGCGGCGTGATTTTTTTGTCGTTTTAAAATTTAGATCTAAATATGAAAGCGATTTAATTTATAATTAATGATAAAAATTGATTATAATCTATATTGACATTCATTGTAATTTTTCGGTTTAAAATACATTGGTGTCAATTCCCGCAGCGAAACTTAAATTTAATCAGTCTTGTCACTTTCTGACCCACGATCATGAAAAAGGACGGCAGATTGTCGGCTCTTTTGAACGTCAAAATTTATGTCACAAACGTCAATTTTAAGCATGATCCTAAAACTAGCCGTTTAAAATTACATTGCACACGTCAAAACTTGACATTTGCGCTATAAAATTTGGCGCTCACAATGGTTGACAATCTCCTGTCCTTTTTCATCGTCGTGGGTCAGGAAGTGACAAGACTAAGATTAAATTTAAACTTAGTTTCGCTGCGGGAATTGACACCATTATTTATTTTATTTATGTCTTAATAAAAATGGCGTAAGCTTTAAAAAGACTTAAGTTTCATGCTGTTGTAAAAACTATTTATAGAGATGTGTTCACTGAAAAATTCTAAGGCGTGTTCTAGCCATAAATCTTTACAATACAGAAATCTTAATAACGAACAATTTTTTTATTGTTTCAGCCATATAGCTAGCAGCCATATAGCTTAAAATATATTAGCGTATAGACAACTTGACAGCCCGATAATGCGTGCCAAGTTTTGGCTTGTCAATGTGTGCGTTAGCTAGTGTAAAATCTAATGATGAAAAAATAGTTCACCAAAATAAACAAAATTATCAATAAACAAAACTTTATCTACACAAAATATTGAATACACAATAGGGTTGACATAATTTTATATTATTGACAGTATAAAAGACAAGTTTCAAAGAGTTTTAACCAAAAATAAGAGCATCATTCTAGTGACGACGTCCTAAGTATTTACCTGTGAAATGTGTAATTTTCAGGATTATTTCTATGATTAACACCACAGTCACTCAGAGAACATGTAACCATTGTTGAATACAATCGTATTTACTAAAAATAAACCACAATTTACGCAAAAAATACAAAATACTGAGGATCTTTTTCACTGCGTGTCGACTTGTGACGACCTGTCAACCAAAACCTGTCGCAGTTCCAATAGTTTCGCTTTCCTTTTCTATCTTGCTATATCTCCGTAACAGATTTTCTTCTCCCTCGCACGCTTTGTTGGTCTATACGCCAGTATATTATAAGTCTATGGTTTCAGCGACTATACTTTTTGGCTAAAACTGTCCAGATTTATAAAACATAACGTTAGTTTTATAAACACAGCCTTCATTTTTTCGGTGAAGATGTTTAAGTAAGAGGTTTTCGACTCGTATGTTTTAGAAGAAGTGGTATGTGAGTGAGACTTGAATGTGATATTAAAGTGTGCTAATTTTCTATAAAGTTTAACCGTACATAACCTGTGCATTTTGTGCATTTATTGCAAAAAAAATTGATCGTTCTTGCTTTTCGATATTTTTTTTTTATTTATCACCAATCGTTTAATTACATTAGATCCCGAATAATATATTGATACGAAACTTCCACAAACATTTGGCAACACTGTATAAATCTAGCTCTATGATTGGTTGGTCGGTATCAGTGTTACCATTTCAATAATAAATAAATAAGCGATATTCATGAATGGGATGAACTATAACGCATGTCAATTTGTATGTTACTATTTTGTATGTAGTTTGCACTAACACCACACTTCGGGCACTTCATACTAGCTCACTGATTATAATATTATAAATCTTATTAGTATAAGCAGGCAGAATTCGAACGACGATACATTTATTACTCTAAGAACCGTAATGATTCTTAGAATAATAAGAATCATTATGGTTTGAAACTGCTTTTATAATTTAAAGTTATTGGTATATTAGTATGCCCTTTATTATTTAATTGTTAAATGTTGCCAGTACAAAATTTCAGATTTTTTAATATGATACAATTTACAATATTTTAGTATAGAAAATTTTGTAGTTGTACGAAAATTATATGCTGTTTTAATCGAGACTTATTTGAAACTGTGTCTATTTTACAAAACAGGATAATAGTATTAAATTAATATTAAAATTTTCATCTAAATTAGAAACACTATTTTTTTTTTCAACAAAATATAGAAAGTTATTTTTGACTTTTAAATTTTCATTTTTTTTTTCTATTTCAGGATACACTCGAATATAACGGACTTGAAATAAAAATAGTAACGAAAACAGTCTGGGCGTTGCTAGCGTAACGGAATAGTAGTTCCTTAACCAAACTATCAAGATGGCAACACTGGATAAAATGTGCTAAAACTAAAAAACTAAACTAAACCACAGATTCTATACCTACTCAAATCAAACTAATGTTCTACTCTTTTTTAACGTAGGTTGTAACTGACCTCACAAATATATTTTAAAAAAGCTGCCAAGTGCGAGTCCGACTCGCGCACTAAGGGTTACGCAGTTTGAAAAAGATATTTTTTTCTGATTTTAAATTTTATTTCACACGTGGTGCCATCTCTAGCAATATTTTGTATTAAATTTATAAAAAAATTCTCGACTTTCAGATTATTCCTTTACGAGAACGTGATTGGTTGTATCTTTTGATTGCGTTGACTGAAAAGCTTGAAATTTTTAGAGCTCTTACGGGCCACGGACTGGATTATTTGGTATTCATTCCTCCACGCATTTCCAAGAAAAAGCTTCTTGACAGATAGACAACAAAGTGATCCTATTAGAGGGTTCCTTTTTTCCTTTTGAGGCACGTAACCCTAAAACATGGACGTATAAAAAAGGGCGGACGGAACCTTGTAAACTAATATCACCCTAATAACTGAAGCACCCATAGTAAGTCAGCTCGCTAATACAGACAAGCGTCCACGCACACATTCACACCATAGTAAGTCTACCGGCCGCCATTACGTTCCGAACCGCGCCCGCGTGATGCCGTTTGTTTTGTCTGACAAAAATTCAAAAGATGCCATCGTGCGTAGTAAAAAAGTGTAAAAACCATAGTGATTCAAAAAGTCAGGGGATCACCATTCATAATGTAAGTGAGTAATTTTTCTAGCTTATTCCTCGTTTAAGTGCTTAGATAATAGTTGTACTCAAAATTGGTTATAAAAAAATGATGCAAACCGGTGTTGCCAGTACTTAAATGGGAAAATTACCTTAAATGCGGGAGATTACTATGCCTTGGACTTTTGATTTTTTATTTATTTGTTTACCTACTTATCCCTACTAATATTATAAATACGAAAGTAACTCTGTCTGTCTGTCTGTCTGTTACGCTTTCACGCCTAAACGACGGAATGGACTGGATTTGGACGAAATTTGGAATGAAGATAGTTTGTAACCTGGATTAACACATAGGATACTTTTTACCGGGAAAAGTCTTATTCCCACGGGAAAATCTTACATAACGCGAGCGTAGCCGCAGGCGGACCGCTAGTGTGAAAATATAATATTTAGATGCTTGTTCCGCCTTCACTCTTAAGGGCATCACACACGGCAGCTATCCGCCCGTCTGTGACGGGCTTTAAAGTACCTACCTACTCAACGGATTTGGATAAGATTTTGAATGGAGATAGTTTGTAATCTGGATTAATAAAAGGGACACTTTTTACGGATAAAAGCCCTATTCCCATGGGAAAATCTTACTAACAAAAGGGTATGTAAGAAGCCATAGTTATGTTTATCCGACCGAATACATATAAGTAATTTTATTAACAATGTGTTTTATTGGCAAAACCCTCCACATAAGTGGAGGCTTATAGTCCAGCAGTGGACTGTAAGGGGCCGTTGATGATGTTTTATTGTTCTTCATTCCTTTTTTCATACCTTTATCTCACCCATTTATTTTTGTAATTTTATGAAAAGTTAATATTATATTAGAAATATTAGTTATTTTAAAAATGGGAAATTTTCCTCTATCTGGCAACCCTTTTATTACGCACACATACATACACCGCCGCCATTTTGCTGCTTCAATTGTTTCTAGCCCTGTGTTCCATGCCCTAAAAAGATAAAATAATTAAAGTGTTGCCATCTTGTTATCGGTAAAATAACAAAAAATGCATTGTGTACTGTCTTGGATTGTAAAATTAAAAATTGTTAATTGATAGTGAGTGAAAATTTGTTAGTTGATAATGATAATAATACATAATGTACAAACCACATTCTAAAATAAAAGCTATCGCAACTATATTGACTCAAATAACCTTTATCGCATTTGTCGAGAGTTAAGCTTATTTCAAAATTGTACATACTGTATGTAACATTAATTAAAGCTCACATTCAAATGATTTATTTTGAGTCAAACTGGTTTTGAATCGTTATAGCTATTAATTTTTGGCGAGTTAGTGAAGTTAGATGGTAATATCGTATTCGCCGCAAGTTCATAGTGAAACGTCTTGGGAGTTTCAATTCAGGGTGGCGGGTTCGAGTCCCGCCCAGGGCAAACTTTCGTGTGATAAGCACTTGTCTTTGCCATGTGTTTGGATGGTATTTATTATTATGTATTTATTGGTCTATGTATGTATATTGGTCCGAGTATGTATATCACATCTGATACCCATATTACAAGTATTGCCTAGTTATGGGATCAGACGGCTGTATCTGAGATGACATATTTACTTCAATGAACCGCCAATAATAATTCTTCGCAGGCATTATTTTTAAACACTGTGAAAACACAGTGTTTAAAAAAAATGCCTGCGAAAAAAATAAAAATAAAGATAAAGATTTGTAGTATCACTTTGTCGAAAATTATGCAAGTATTAAGTATAAGTAAATAAGGCTAGCGATATTTTATATTTTTATAACTTGCCTTGTTTAATTAGAATTGAAAGACTGTAAAAGGTTTATGGTGATTGTTAAACTTAGATACTCGTACTAAAAATCATGTTAGGAAACCTTCTGGAATTGGCCCTAATCTAAGGCTCTCCTCCTTTTTTATATCATAAATATATTTAGCCTACCTTTATAAGCGATAGGGCCTTGGTCATCTATCAAGCCGATATCAAATATAATTTACCATATTTCTGTGTAAATCGCTCGTAAAATAATAACTTCAACAAAAAAACATTATGTACTAAAAATTAAGTAAGATTAAATACAAGTTACATTATAGGTGCTAAAACGAAAAACAAAACCAAATTCTTCCTACATTTGTAGCATACACACACATGCAAGGACATCTCGTAGAATAAGAATTTGTAGTAGAGCGTATTTCCGTGTGCATACCTGGCATCAGACAGTGCGCATTATAAAAATTCTGATATAATATGCCACGATAAAATGTCGAATCAATATTATTGATAATTCAATTATTGTCCAAAATGTATAAGTTAAGGTATAAAGTACCACATTTTCTACTTTTTTCTGTATGACTCCAGTAACATAACACATTTTTTTAATAAAGTTTTCGTACCTGATTATATTATTTTATTTTTCATCTCATGCTGTGTGAAAACACCCTATTCCAAAACCTGATATCCCAATGCATACTGTCCACACATGGATCACTTGGGTCCATTTCCCAAATCTAGACTCCAAAGAAGGGATGCAAATGCAAGTCCAACTTACCGTTCTTTCTTTTATTTTCAAAGAAAGTTGCACACGATAAAAGGCAAAAGGATAGACGTATACAACTTACTTATCATTTTGTTTAAATAAAAAACATAATTGTTCGCTTGAAAATACTTTGAAATGCAAGATGAATAACAAATTCACATATTTAAAAAATCATAAAATAAATAATATTTTTTATTAGTATGATTTTTGTCGGTTAGGTTGGCAATGGCATCACATTAAAACTTGGCACCCACAGACCGAGTACAGGCTACTGTCTACCTGGCAACACGCAAAGGGCAAGCGCGTCAGGTTAAAAGCCCAATCCTCTCGAAGACATACATTCCAAAAATAAATTAAAGAAGCTAACTTCAGAAACTATACAATTGATTGACAATAGACAAGCATTGAGAAATAATATATATAGCATAGTACAATACAGAGAACTGGACAGGGAAGTTAAAAGAAGTATACGTAGAGATATTCGAGCATACAATACAAAAATTGTTCAAGTTGCATTAGAAAAAAACACTTCTATGAAAATAGCAAGAAAGGGTATCACAAAAGGCAAATCTTGAATAACATGCGTGAAGGACAGGGAAGGGGTTAAACATAGAGACAGAGATAAGATTTTAGAAATTTGTACCACGTTTTATAAAGAACTTTACTCGGGTCCATCATCAGTTACACCACAGTCTGGAACTGAATACTCATGTTCGGAAGATATTCCACCTATTACTGAACTTGAAGTTCAATCTGCTATTAGGCAGATGAAGTAGAGCCCCGGACACGATTGCATTTCAACTTAATCTCTCAGAGTCGGAGAACCAGTATTAATCCCACACATAACAAAATTATTTAACTCAATTCTGCAAACAGGAAAGCTGCCCGAAAAATTCTGCCATGCCGAAATTAAACTTCTCCACAAAAAAGGCGACAGATCAGATATCGGTAATTACAGACCAATAAGTCTTGTTTCTCACCTGTATAAGGCTTTTATAAAAGTTATCGAACGCCGTATATCTGGTCTGCTCGATAGAGAACAGCCTCCAGAGCAAGCAGGTTACATCACGAATTCAATCTCCCTCTATATCTAGCTTTTGTTGATTACTCTAAGGCTTTTGACAGCCTTACCCATAGTTCTATATATCAAGCCTTAGAAAACCAAAATGTACCCCAAACTTACATAAAGTTGCTGAGGAACATATACAACAATAGTAGCGCTGCTGTCAACTTGCAAATACCTGGACCATCATTTCCGATTCAAAAGGTTGTAAAACAGGGCGATCCGCTGTCCCCAAAACTATTTACCGCCACTCTAGAGGAAATATTCCGAAAGCTGGCTCCGGCTTGAGCGTTGGCGAAGCAAGACTGACTAATCTTCGCTTCGCGGACGTTATTGTCCTCTTCTCATCGACGGTCACTGAGCTACAACAAATGTTACAAGAGCTGAGCAGGGAGAGCCTTGAAGTTGGTTTGAGGATGAATATGTCGAAGACCAAGCTCATGACAAATCGCGCCAAGAAAATCGTGGACTTAGATGGGGAAAGAATAGCATATGTCCGTGAGTACCTTTACCTTAGCCAAGTAGTCTCTTTCCAGACCAGACAAGACAAGGAAGTCGAAAGACGGACTGAAAATACCTGGAAGAGCTAGTACTGGGCCATGAATGATCTCGTTAAGGGTAAATTGCCGCTAACATTGAAAAGAAAACTCATGGATATGTGCATCTTACCCATCCTTACGTACGGCGCGCAGACTTGGGTTTTGACTGACATCCAAAAGACCAAACTTCCAGGTGTGCCAGCGAAACATGGAGCGCAGCATACTCGGTGTAAGGCTAAGCGACCGAGTTCGAAACACGACGCTGCGCTCCCAGACAAAACTAATTGATGTAGATCAGAAGGCCGCCCACTTAAAATGGGACTGGGCTGGCCACGTCACCCGAATGCCTAACGAACTGTGGGCTAAAAAGACCAACAGTTGGGTGCCCCAGAACGCAGCAAGATGTCGCGGTCGGCCCCGCAAGAGGTGGCGAGACAAACTCGCTGCCTACTGTGGCGAGTGGGAAAGTTTGGCCCAGGATCGGGATAAGTGGAAGGAAGCGAGGGAGGCCTTTGCCCTAGAGTGGGACACCTCAGGCTAATAATAATAAATAATGATTTTTGTCAAAAGTTATACTTTTTTTTTCTTCTTATAGCAACCGTCTACCCATTTTTGGGGACATTTTGCCAGCGTCGGGTAATATAATTTATTAACAATATATACATAAGTAATGTAAATAAGATAATGTATATTTACAGACGAATATTATGATGTTTTAAATATGTACAAAGACTTTTTATGTACAATTTATTAGAAAGGGACAATATGCAAGACGTATTTACAGGTAATGGAGCTTTCAATGAAATTAGAATATCATACAATGAGACTGACTGATATACTTTGGATGGAAACGAATGCGCCAAAAGGCGGGAGTATTTTTTTTGTTATCTGTGTTTTTTTTACAATAATTTGAATGCTCAATGGTTTTGATTAAGATTTTGATATAATTTTTTAATTTATAAAAATCAAATTGATTTAGACTTGCGATGCGAGTGAATTTCAAAAGTTATCATTATACCGCGATTGATTTTATTACAACAACAAAGGTGTATTGATGTGTGTAGCAGACGTGTGATGTGATATGTGAGTAGACCTTGTGTTATTTTTTTACAAACTGAATTGTTTTCTTTCCTCGCAATCCAGATGAAAAGCATAGTGTTTCCTCGTGAGAAACTATAATTACAACTTCGCGCCCTCGCTACGCTGCTCGCCCTCAGTCGGCTGTAATTGACCGTTTCCACCCCTCGGTTAACAATCTACTATAGTATCTCACGGAGCGGCGGTGAGGTGTTGCACCGTGAGAATAAGACGTTTTCCCGTGGTAAAAAATAGTTTAGATTCGGTTTTAGGTACTAAACTTAATAAAAATCGGATTAGTAGTTTAGCTGTGTAAGTGTAACAGACGAACTTACTTTCGACTAGTGATGGGACTCGAATCACGATTGATTCGAATGAAGGCAATTCAAGTTCGATTCGAATGAGATTTTATGTCGATTCGAATCACGTCTTCATTCGAATCAACACCCTGATTCGAATCAGTTTCTGTGATTCGAATCGTTCATTGGCAGGTAAGTCTACCTTAGAGGCTGAGCAATTAGAATTCTTTCAAGGTTTTTACTTTGATATAAAAAAAAATACTTTTCGGTAAACAAGTATTCTCTTACAAAGTAATCTTTATATGCATTCATGTTGTAAGCCATATTGATTCGAATCATCATATTGATTCGAATTCAACCAGGGTGATTCGAATCTCTATTTTCGATTCGAGTCCCATCACTACTTTCGACATTCATATTTATAATATTAGCATAGAATGAATATAGTATAGGAATAAATAGTTAAATAGGAAGTGTATAATGAAATCAATACTAATTATATCTAAGAAATAGTTTATTCAAATAGTAGGTTTGTTTGTACTTTATTAACTATTTCCCAAGATACTGTTCCTATCAATAGGTGCAATAAGTACAAATAATGAAAACGAAATCACTATCTAGTAGTAAAATCTAATTTTAGTCTAACATATTTAAAAGAACACATGATAAATAGGTAGTATTTTCTTGTAATGATATTTGAGATCGTAACTCTTATTTGATTGTTGCTTTTTTGATATTATTTACATACTAACATTGATACTTGAATTCATGTGCGTATGAGATTTCAGATGAACATTCAGTCCATACCGTGTCTGGTATGATTTATCACACATATGACAATGAAAATTTTTAACACCGGTATGTGTTAACAAGTGCCTTTGCAACTCTGATTTTGAAAAGAACCTCTTAGCACAACTCTCACATGCATATTTCTTTTCTTTCAAATGATTTTTACGTATATGTGTGCTCCGAGAGCTGGCTGAAATAAATGTAGCTCCACACACATCACATTTGTGATCACGTGTTCTTTTGTGGTTCCAAAGCACATGAGAATTCAGTCCGTTGGCAACTTTGAATTTCTTTGGACAGTATTTACAACTATATTTTAGTTCTGTGCCATGTGTCATCATGTGGACTTTAATATACCCAGGAGGGTATGATTTTCCGCACTGGTCACACTGTCTTAAGGATTTTTCAATTTCTTTGGTTCTTCTATTTGTATATGGCTGACATGTATGGTTGGTAAACTCGTTTTCTTCATAAAAGCCGTTCCAACAAGTTAAACATAAATACGGTTTTAAATGCAGTTTTCGGTGAATAACTAAATCCTTAAAATCATCAAATTTTTCATGACAATATTCACAATCTCTGCCAGTTAAGTTTTTAGGAGGATGGTTAAGTTTACAATGTTCTTTCAGCGCATTTTCAAAATGAAATTCTTCTTTACATTCTACACAAAACAGTTGTTTTCGTGGCGGTTGCGAGGTTTTCAAAATCATTCTGCGAAGGGCTGCAGATACAGTTTTTGGTCTAAATTTAATTTTTTTTGGTTGTGGTCTAGTTTGAAACTCTTTAGCTGTTTTGTGTTCAGTTTTAAATTCTATCTCAGGTTTGTATTCTGCATCAGAATACTCAGCTTCATCGTTTTCACTTATGGAGTCGGAAACAAATTGATCTGAAGTATTTCTGGCCAGTGTCTTAGAACTCGATTCCACAAGGATTTTAAACGAGTGTGTCAAAGTTAACTGATGAACACAATTGATACAAACATTCTGTGGGGGTTCCACTTCATCCGGCAACTGAAAGAGAATAAGAGAATACTGAATAGTGTGATAACTACTATGGTTTGTTAAGCTTACATTTTATTTGATGAAATGTAGATAAAAACGATAGCCAAGGAGTCAACTGCAATTGATAGGGTTAGCCGATCATCTTTAGAAGATTAATAAAACGTTAAACTGATAAAGAAATGGTATATCCAAAGGGTAGGTATAACTGATTTTGCCTGCATTAGCTTTTCCTGACTACCTTGATAAACTCAGATTCATGAGAAAGTGAACGCGCTGATAGATAAACAAGCAGAATTAAGAAAAACAATGTAAACATTACCTCTAAATTGTAAAAATTTAATAGAATATCCGAGATCCGTACGTCTTCTCCCCCAATAGCTATGGTCGCATGAATGTAGCGCATTTCGCTATTTTTGCCTAAGCAAGTGCGACAGTGGTCTGCGTAATTCATAATTATCTTTATCCCTTTGAAAATTATAAAGTAATTATGGAATAAATAGCAAAATTACGACCACAAAACAAATAGAAAACACCTCACGCCATGGATCGCAAACTGACAGTCAAATACCTGACAGTAGTTAGATCTAGTATTGCCAATTATTATTTAGGTTGGGTACAATACACCATCCATCCTACATGTTGGGTGTAGTGTAGCGTTTTCTTTAAGATTGGCGGTGATTGATATAGGAACATTATTTTCTTTTTTTAAGTCAATTTATTTATGATTATTCGTCTCCGGTTTCGTATTTTGTTTCTTTTGACATTTCTGCATCTGCCTGGCTTGTGAGAAATCACATGATATAAATATCATATAATATGTCACAAAAGCTATTGACCCCCAGAAAACCTGCTATGTTATTTTCTGTGAAAAGCGATAAAACGACCTATTCATATGTCGATTCGCGGACCGATAACTTTATTGAACGAATGGTTTCGTTTCATAAAATATTTATATTGTCTATGGTCAATATTTTTTCAATCTTGAGTTTGGTTTACTCCGCTAGGAGTAATAGTGTTCTGTGGGTGGAGTATAGTCACATCATGGGCTGCGTTCCGATTTGCGCTGACAGCACTTTGAGTACCCAAAACCGCGTACCGAATCACTGTCATTGGGATTACGGCAGCCATTGTGACGTCACGGATTGCGTCATGACCGCCGCCATCTTTTGCTAACGGCGCCCATGCTCCAGAACGAAATTCACGTAAGCGTAATGTCAAATTCGACTTTGACATATTGCTTATTTATTTTTAAAAGTTAAATGTTTAATGTTTAAATGTAAAATTAACGTATCTTATATTTATTTGGTTGAACAAAATTAAAAACACGTTACCAATTATGAAATGGCGATAAATTACTGAAATATTTTAAATCAATCAGTTTTGTAGGTTAGGGTTGCCAGATGTTCGATAATAAAAGTATCGAGTAGGTTATGTATATATTACGATAGTTTGGACTCAGGCACATACATACATAAGATAATATCATAGGCAATCTGATAAAATATAAATATAAATATCAAACATTCTTTTTTGTATTTTTTTAAGTTCATGTGCCTATTTACATGTCCATTTTTTAAAATTCGCATACCTTTTCTTATTTTGGGTACCAGCCATGCGAAAAGTGCTGTTTTCACAGCTGTACGATACTTTTTTAATACGTATAATAATTTAAAATTTTGCCAGTTTTGGTACGGTAATCAACATCTGGCAAGACTGAGCTATAAGCAGTTTCAGCGCGCTCAAACGCCGTTCCGTTTTGATTTCGCTCATGAGCCGTATTATCGCGATTTCTGAATCGGTACGCGAGTAATCGCTGTCAGTACTTTGAGCCGTGAAATCTGATTCGGAATACAGCCATGGTATGGTGAAGTCGCTGTCCTCAAATTTAATTTATTAGGTTGCCAACAGAGCATACATTAGGACATGCAATACAAAAAGGCTTGAATTCTAAACTAAATGTGATTACAATTGTGATTGAACTTTATTTCCAACGACGTTAGGTTCAAATTTTCTTCTAAGAGATGTAACATCCAAAGTGAATAAAGTATCCATTTCTTGTTATGAATTAGAGCATTTTACTCAGCTTTACTTAGATACTAGTGGTTTGCGAGCGGCTGTGAAGCGGAGCGGGCGCGCAGCGAATACGCCGCGCATGCGCTGCGAATTCTTCAGGTGACACTGATAATCTCAAATGTGTGTCGTCATCTTAAAAGTCAGTTTGTATCAGATGCAACAACTCATAAAATGTAGGTCTTGCTTGACATTCGCAGGTAGGTACGAATTTGTTTTGGATTATTTTTTATTCGTTTGCAAAACAACACAAAGTAGTCGCTCTCTTCCATTCAATTAATTGATAATGGTTCCTCCCAAACTCGTCGATGCTTTCGTTTTCGTCTCCGGCGTCTTCGAAGTAACAAAGCCAACAGCAGTGTTTCCTCCTTGGAATCCATATTGTTACCGACTGTATTGTACGTCGTTAACTCACTACAAACACGCGACGAAAACGTTGCGTATCTGCTACGCATCCGTGACGTCCCCGCTGTGCAGCCGCGGCATGTTCGCGACGCATTCGCTGCGCACCCGCTCCGCTCCGTAACCGCTCGCAAACTACTAGTATGATAAGTTGTTACTAGTAATGTAATTACTAGTAAATACATTGCGTAGCCAATTCGTCTAGCTAAACTGTAACCCTTATCATTTTCTCTAATTGTCTACGCAACGTACGTCTAATTGTAATTTATAACTTGGTTGTAGCTTCGTGAAACGGCCCCTGTTACTACATATTGAAAGGTTGGTTAGCTAGCATGATTATGATGAAATCGCTGTCTTAAGACCTAAACTTCAATTAAGAACTTTATATTTATCGATGTAAAGTTAAAATTACCTTGTTATTATTATATAGCTTTTCTCTAGACGTGTCACTTCAAAAAGCAATGTCACTGAAATCGCTTTCCGCGATAAATCACAGGCTTTATCGCAGTGACCAAAAATAATAATATCATAGAATGATAATTTAATAAATGTAGCACTTTGTTTTGGCCGCGTTCCGATTTGCGCTGACAGCACTTTGAGTACCCAAAACCGCGTACCGAATCACTGTCATTGGGATTACGGCAGCCATTGTGACGTCACGGATTGCGTCATGACCGCCGCCATCTTCCGCTAACGGCGCCCATGCTCCAGAGCGAAATTCACGTAAGCGTTATGTCAAATTCGACTTTGACGTATTGTTTATTTATTTTTAAAAGTTAAATGTTTTAATGTAAAATTAACGTGTCTTATATTTATTTGGTTGAACAAAATTAAAAACACGTTATTCACTTATGAAATGGCGATAAATTACTGAAATATTTTAAATCTATCAGTTTTGTAGGTTAGGGCTGCCAGATGTTCGATAGTAAAAGTATCGAGTAGGTTATAAGATAAGATAAAGATAAAGATAAATTTATTCTGTGAAATCTTAGGCCAATATAAACATTGTACAGGACTACTAAGTAAAATTTATAATTAATATTATTTTTATCAATTTACACAATAAGAAAATAAAAACTAAGTAGTAAGCATTAATATAAAACAATTTGCTGAGTTAACAATATGATTCCTAAACTAAGTAAGTAAATACCTGTGTCTTAGGAATCAGGTTAGTAAGTGCTTATAAAGTAAGAGTTAATCAAAGAGTTTTTAAAATAACAATTATTTAAAATAAGGTAATTTGGTTAACTACTTACTGCTAATAGGTTTTCAGTCTCCTCATATGATTTACATTTAAGCCATTTTGTTACAGTTTTTTTGCATAGTATTAAATTCATAGAATAAATGGATAGGTAGAAGTTTAGCTTATTGTATAGGAAAGAGCCAAGAAAGCAGAAAAAATGATGTGAGTGGGCAGTGCGAAAACGTTCACTTTGACAAACCCTATCTATCCGCCTGTGATGGTTTATAAATGCTGGATCGAATGGAACTAAAGGATGTTTTTTGACGATCGCTTGTAAAATAAACAATTGACGAACGGAAAGGACATCACACTCTGCGAGTAGTCTAGTAGTGGGATATATAAAAGGACGAAAAGTGCAAACTTTGAGGATCGCTCTTTGCGCTCTTTCTAATTCAATTAAGGTATATTTGTGTGTACCACCCCAAGATGTAATACAATATATTAGTAAAGATTGACAGAGCGCAAGATAAACTGTTCGAAGAAGGGCTGGACTAGTAGCGTGTCTAAGATTTTTAAACACGTAAATTAATTTACGGACCCTAGCAGCAAGAGCTTCAACGTGCGGTTTAAAGTTGAGATGTTGATCAATTATAACGCCAAGGTACTTAATCGTTTTAGTAGTGCTAATCCTAGGACAGGTGCATACGCTATTATTAAAAGTCTGATCAGGACAAAGGTGGGCCACTATTGAGAAATTAGGTTGAAAAGGCTGGGTAGAGGAGTTATAAGAGAAAGTCATATATTTTGTTTTGTCCGTGTTAAGCGTCAGTGCGTTACACCTAAGCCACTGCATTATATTGTTAAAGCCTACCTGAGCCTGTGTGAAAACGTCATTCCAATTGTCAGCGCTAAAGAGTAGCACAGTGTCGTCTGCGTAGGATATGATTTTACCATTGGCAAGCGGAAGAGTGCAAAGGTCATTTATAAAAATTAAAAACAATATAGGCCCTAAAATACTTCCTTGAGGCACTCCACACTCAATAGGGAGTTCCTTGCTTATAATGTTATCTATCTTAACGCGTTGAGTCCGGTCAGTAAGGTAATCTTTCATAAGGTTTAGTTGTCTTCCTCGAATTCCAAGTCTCTCCAGTTTGTCAAGAAGGATAGGAATAGTCACTGTATCAAATGCTTTTGCAAGGTCCAAAAATATGCCCAAACACTTTTTTTGTGAATCTAAATGTCTTACAACATAATCAGTAAGTTCGTCCACCGCATTAGAAGTAGATAGCCCAGATCTGAAACCGTATTGAGATGGGGCCAGCAGTTTGTTTTTTTCCAAAAAGTGCACCAATCTTTTGTAAATAATTCTCTCAAGGATTTTCGATAAAGACGGCAGGATTGAAATGGGGCGGTAATTATTGAGTTCTTGTTTATTTCCACTTTTGTGTATGGGTATTACTAGTGCCATTTTTAACACTTTAGGAAAGATACCAGTTGAAAGGCAAAGATTGAATAAATATTTAAGGGGCGGGATTAAATGCATCTTATGATGTTTTATGAAAGAGGACGATATTTTATCAACACCTGTAGCAGAGTCTTTTTTTAATGATATTATTATATTTTCAATTTCAGACTCGTCGGTGTCAATCATGGCTAAAGAATTCATGTTAGGGGGCCGTGAAATTAAAAATGTTTTTTTAGGTGATCGATGAGAGATATTATTTGAAGCCATTTCTGCAAGAGATTTTCCAATGTTTACAAAGAAACTATTTGCTGAATTGGCTGTCTGTGCGGCATTTGTCGAGTTCGCAATTAGCGCTTGAGCAGATGTTTTGGTCTGAGTCACATTAGTGATACTTTTGATGACTCTCCATAATTTATTTTTATTTTGGCCAGCTTTGTCGATTTCAGTTCTTTCATATTGTCGTTTTATTTTTTTAAGAAGAACATTGCAAAAGTTTCTATACCGACAGTAGGTAATTTTAAGTATCTCGTTATTGGGAGATTTTTTAACTTTTTTATGCAGATTATCTCGGTTTCTTATACAACGTAATAAGCCAGGGGTAATCCACGGTTTGATAACCTTTTGGCGTCGATTTAATAATTTAGTTTCTGTGTTTGTTTCAATTATCTTAGTCAATGAAGTAACAAGATACTCTGCAGCTTCATGTGGGTCACTCGATTTGTATATTGGGGAGAAGTCAAACTTTTCGAGGTCGCGAATTACGCGTTCATTATTTAGCTTAGTGTACGTTTTCATCGTGTATGACCTATTGTAACACTTATGTAAGTAAAGTAATAAAGAGCGGTGATCGGTAAGCGTAGAATCAAACACTAACGTTTTTATTGGTAGTGTGGTCTTCGCTAGAACATGATCTAAGCAATTAGGACCTCTAGTTGGGAGAACATGGGACGGCAAGTAGCCTAAATAAGCAGTTTGGGTTAAGTAGTCTGATGAATTTCGGTCTTGATTCCCAGGCTTTATATCAATATTCATGTCTCCCATAACAAAAACATTTCTAAAAGAAGATAAGTTAGCCAAAATAACACTAAGTGATTGTAAAAAGTTACTTATATTTCTATAGGACGGGGAACGATAAATAGCAACAATTGCAGTATTTTCACTTATTTTTGCTATTAGACAGTTTGCATCTGTGATATCGGGCTCTTCTACAGTGACGTTCGATACGTCTGATTTAATGTAAAATGCCACTCCATCATTTTGTAGTACATTGGTCTTTTTACTTGTGTATGAACTAAAACCGCTTAACTGAGGGGTATGGGCAACTTCTTTCTGCAACCAGCACTCTGTTAGAACTATGATATCGACTTCTAATTTAATTTGACACAGTAAAGTGAGGAGACTGTTAAAATTACAATTTAAACTTCTAACATTCTGCATAAGCATTTTAAAGTTTTCTGTATACGAATCAATTAAACTGGAACAGTCTTCGGGGTCACACAAAAGTGAATCGAATTCACATGACGCGTCAATATCGTTAACTAGATCAATGTTTACGTTACCCATATTGAGTTCCGGGTTACTAAGACAGCGGCGCTCTAGGCGCCCTCATAGTCAACTGAATTCATGTATCTAGCAATTGCGGTCTTTTTTGCAGGACATAGGTCATCACCAGTTTTGTGTGAGCTGGGTTTTTTATACCGCAAACACGAAGCACACTTCGGCGATTCCGCTTGTTTTGAGCATTCCTTCATGGCGTGGCCAACGCCACCACAGTGACCACATGTGGGGTTCAAGTCTCGACAAAATTTAGCCGAGTGCCCATACTGCTGACAGTTGTAGCATCTCGTAACTAAAGTAAAGTCGCGCACGGAGCAAGAGGTCCAGTTGATGTAAACGCGTTGTTGTTGTAAAAGGACTCGTCTGAGATCTGCAGTCACCTCTAAAATAAAGTTACAGGCCTCGGTATCCTTTTTTCCTGATTTATGACTTAATTTCAGGGATTTGAAAAACAATTCTCGATTGATTTTATCCGAAAGGTTTTGTTCGAACAGACATTCAAATACCTCTTTCTCTGCGATGTCAGAGGGCACACCATAGATAATAATTTTAGGTCTTTTTTTCATATTCTCTTCAATTTTTAATCCAGATAAAACAAGCTTTTCAGATTTTTTAAGTTTTTCAAGATCCTCTTTTCTTTCAGAACTTATAATTAGGCCACCATTTCTGATTTTTCTCACTCCACGAATTTGCAGTTTTAACTCTTCAGGCTTTATCAATTCTTTTACCATCTTTTTAGTTTCATCACTGGTCTTATCTTTATCAGCAGGGTAGATAGTAATACTGCTCGAACTTGCCGTGGGTATCAAAGTATTACTATTGCTACCTTCTCTCACCATACTGGCGTAAGAAATGGTTTTAGGCGATTCTTTCTGGGCTGATTGGAACCTGGTTTGCAGTTCTCGAATTTGGTCAATAATTGTCTTTCCCTCGTACATATTGTGAAATTCAGTATTGAGCGCTAAATGCCTCTGCTTCAAAGACTGGTAGTGCACAGCCATCTGCGAGACGCCTCCCAGAATCGATTTAGCAATGGCGCTAATCTTGAGCTTAGAATCTGTGTTCAACTTGCCCTCACCTGAGATAGTACAGATCTCGGTCAGGTAATGTTCGATGTCAGATAGCCAAGATTTAATTTCCGAGGTCGACACTACTACCATGGTTTCCTGGGGTGCTGGGTCAGGCTCCGGTTCGGACCTTCCAGGTGGAGGACTTCGAGGAGTCAATGTACTCCTATTAAATAGGCTATCCATTCTTCGTAATGAGTGAAAACGAATTATTTCATACTCATTAGTTACTATGCACACTCACAACACAAACTAAGGGTGCTGACACAGAGTTGACACAGTTACAGTTTCGAATCGTATTTTAAAAATGCCAATAAAATAATTAAGAATTGCAGAAAGACACGTCCGTCTGCAATGAAATGCGAATACTCTTATTATATATATTACGATATGATATGATGCGAATATCTTATATATATTACGATAGTTTTGACTCAGGCACATACATACATAAGATAATATCATTGGCAATCTGATAAAATATAAATATAAATATCAAACATTCTTTTTTTTATTTTTTTTATTTCATGTACCTATTTACATCTCCATTTTTTAAAATTCGCATACCTTTTCTTATTTTGGGTACTAGCCATGCGAAAAGTGCTGTTGTCACAGCTGTACGATACTTTTTTAATATGTATAATAATTTAAAATTTTGCCAGTTTTGGTACGGTAATCAACATCTGGCAAGACTGAGTTATAAGCAGTTTCAGCGCGCTCAAACGCCGTTCCGTTTTGATTTCGCTCATGAGCCGTATTATCGAGATTTCTGAATCGGTACGCGAGTAATCGCTGTCAGTACTTTGAGCCGCGAAATCTGATTCGGAATATAGCCGACCCCTGCCTTCCGAGACGCGCTGAAATCGATTAAAGCACCCGTAATCGCGTTCCGAATTACTGTCAGCTGTCAAAACTCATACGTTTTTTTGTTTTTGTGATCGCTGACGGCGCTGAAAGTCTGATTCGGAATGCGCCCTTTAGGCTATTATTATAGGTTAGGTTATAATTATTATATATTCTTTGGTTTGTTATTGAAATTTTTTCAACGAAACGAATCTTCGTTTTATTTTTGGTAGGTAATTTTGCAATGGTTTTTCCCATTCCGGACGTTTCGGAAGTTCTGGACTCCAAACAACCGCCATCAAGAGATAAAGAGCAAGTTAACAAAAAGGTTACACTACGTAAGCGGAAGTGGAAAAGTGCGAAGAAAGCTAAAAAAGACTCTGTTTATAACTTGGACGAATTAACCACCAAGGTTTATAAGCACAAATCTAAGAGGGACAAAGGCAAGTTTGTTGTAAGCATGTCTTCCTGGGCCGAACAGTTTACAGCTGCTGCGACTTGGCAAATAAAACATGAACTAGCATATTGGAAAGCGAAAGCAGTGTCATTGAAATACGAGAACAAAATACTCCACGACATCATTCGTAAAAACTGCAGCGATGCTCCAAAGGTCTCGCAGACTACTCCTAGGGCTGGTCCAGAATTCGATTTTCAAAACGGACCTATTCCGAAAATGTACACCAAACAACCAAAAAGACAGACATTTCTTCCTCTGAAGGCTCTGTCAGAGGAAGAAATGTCTGAAGAAGAACATGAAGAAGAATACGAAGAAAAACATGAAGAAAATTGTGAAGAGGATGGAAACTGGGAAGCGAGTGAGGAATATATTGATTTTTTGGTGAAAAATGCAAAGTTCAAAGAAGACGCCAGACGCGAGAGGGAACGTTTGAAAGCTCTACGTTCTGGAAAAAGTGAAGTGGACATTTTAGAGGCAGAACCGTCTGAACCAAAGAACAGAAGTGCTGAAATGAAGGAACTGTATGGAGATAAGTGGCAGAAAGTTGTTGCGTTGGAAATGTCAATACAGTCGCATTTCATTAATGAAAGTGACAAACTGAAACCATGTTTTTGGCCAAATATTCCATTTAATTTTGCCTAGATGTACTTACCTACTTTTTATCTTGTTAAGTTGACCTAAAAAGTGGTTTACCATTTCCTAGTTAATTAATGAAAATTTAAGATTTAAACACTTGACTCGGGGAGGTAAACCAATTCTTCTGCCTTCTGTACCAACCTATATAGTCTGTTGGTTTAGGTTCTTTTATGTTGACAGGTTTTTTGCTATCCAAAACCAATTTCTAAATTAACTTTTATAATGTTAGCAAAGAAGTTCAGTCTATCATCATACTAATATTATAAATGTAAAAATATATCGATGTTTGGATGTTTGTTTCGCCTTCATGCTTAAAGTACCCAACAGATTTGAATGAAATTTGGAATGGAGATAGTTTATAACTTGGATTAACACAGGATACTTTTTATGAAAAAAAGACTTATTCGTACGGGAAAATCTTGCACAACACAAGCGTAGCCACGGGCGGACCGCTAGTAACTTTTATAGATTTTCTATTCAGATTAGATTTTTTTTCACTTTATAATTTTAATATTAGGAACTTTATAATTTTTCATTATATTTTATGAGCTGTAGATGATATTTAATTGCCTATAAATAGCTAACACAATTTAAGAAATGCTTTTTTCAAACAAACAATGATTTAGGATTGTTAATATGTGATTATGTACCTACTAAACTGACAGAGTTGTAAATTATTTTTTAAAGAAATAATTAGTCAATAAGATAATTAACAACTTCAACATCACTTCTAAAATAAAAAATACCAGATGCCAAACCCATTTGTTGTATAAACATAGTAGTAAAGTGCTGTAAATATTGCTTATGATGGATAGATGAAATGCAAAGCTTCATTATGAAATGACTACTTCCTATAACACATATTTACTTATCACGTATTTCAGAAAGAATTGTGTTTATATACATCAATTTCAATGTTTACTAACAATAATATTACCATTCTGTTGTTGGCAACAAACTTTTTGATAAAGATATGTGATATGTTGTTTTTTCTGTTGTCAGCGTGGAAAAGGTAAAACATTTTGTTAGGTATTTAATATATGCTTTTTTAAAGTCAGTATGTAAGGCTAACAATGAATAAACAATTTTTTGTTTAAAACTTTGTCTCTATTAACTTTTCATTTTTAGTTCAATATCCAACAATTTGGTGCTTGGACCAACCTAACCATGTAGTGCATGAAGTGGCATGTAGATGGCGTTGGTTATGCTGTGCAGTGCATACGCAAGTTTTCATGTTTGGCATGAAAAGATAAATAAAATGTGCCGGCGGCGGTAAAAATCATGGAGGTAAAAATGTACAATTTGGAGGCAGTAATAAAATAAAATAAATATATTTTTACTGCAGGTAACTTAAGACCCATAGTTAAAAACAGTGTAGAAGGCAAATAGCAAAGTTAATATAAAAAGGGATATTATTAATTGCAAATTATTTTGGTATTTAATCATTATAAAGCGAAAAATGAAAAATTTTATCGATCTTAGACAGGACTCAAACCTGCATCAACTTGGCTATCCGGCCCAGAAGCAGGCGCATTACCAATTATGCCACCAGCTCTGTCCAATATTGACAAAATTTTTCATTTCAACAAAACCACTTTGCATTTATAATTTATATTATTACTATATTGCTGACCCGATAGTAAAAGTCCCATAGAAAAAAGCACTTAGTCATTCATAGCATTAGTTTTTAAATTTCCGTTTATCTCTCATGCTCACTTTTCAAAAGTTAATATACGGTGATTTAATTAAACCTACTTCTTTGCGAGTCGATGATAAACATTTAAATTTTACTAGCCCAATAGGCAGCCACCCGGCGAGCGTTATCGGTGGCGCTCTCAAAGGTCCTGTATCGTGCAGGTGTCGGGACACGAGGGACAGGTCAACAAGTGGGCCATTGTTTGTGGTGTGGCTCCACATGGACATTGGTCACATTCACTGTAACCCCAACGGCAGAGATTGTCCTTGCAGCGGCCAACCTGGGATCGTAACCGGTTGAGAGATTTCCAAACTCCACTGCAAGTCACCTCGGAGGGAGAACTTCTTCTTGGGGGATAATAGTCTCCAGTACTGGGAACACCCTCTTCCAGAGACTTGATTTGGCCAACGGGGGTTCGGCCTCTCTCTACTGTACTTGCGGATGCTAGGAAGCTCCTGCGGCTTTTAAGTCTCGAAAGAGCTGGGATAATTCCGTACATGGGATGTTTTGGGTCAAGTTCCTGCCTAGCTTTCTCGACTGAGCTCGCTACCTCTACGAACTCTTGGTGGCGCAATGCCTGCAAGAGGATATAGTTTACCTATCGGAGTAGGTTTTGCATCCTGTAATGGTCCGACAGGTCTCGATAAGCGCTATATCGACTTGTTTTGAATGCCCAGAGCGGTTCCACATGGTGGAAGCATATTAACCGGCGGAAGAACAAAGCGCCAAGCCAGTTGTCCGAAGAGTTTTAGACGAAGCTCCCCATTTGGTCGAGGTCAGCTTGGATAACAGGTTGTTTCTCGATGTCACCTTTTTCCTGATATTTTCACAGTTTGCCTTGAACGCTAAAGCCCGATCCAGCACGACACCGAGGTACTTTGGGTGACTGCATGGTGAAATTGGTACTCCTTGCCAAGTGAGATTGAGTACACGATGCGCTGTCCAGTTACGCACGTGAAAGACGCAAGACTGGGTTTTTTCTGGATTGGGCTTCAGAGCGTTCAGCTTATAGTAAGAGCTTAAGCTTACTAAAGCTGTCGAGATGTTATGTTCGGCTTGCCTACTGAAAAAGAGTTTGATTATGAAATAGGTGCATTGATGTGTGTGTCGCACGTGTTATGTGGATGTTAAGCCCATGTGCTATTTTTTTTTACAAACTGAATTGTTTTCTTTCTTTTTTTGAAAATCAGAGTTGTTCACCACGTAGGAAACTGATGTCTCGCTACGCTCTTGCTGCACCAAAATAGTAAGAAATATAGCTCTGTGAGCTGGTAGACCTCGCGAGTATATTTTAAATAGCTGGTTAATATTTTTTTACGTTTTAAATCCTCATAATTCTGTAATTTTTTTAATTTCCAGAAACTGTTAAGCAAAAATATCTTTGTGAGACTTTCCCCAGTTTGGTTTAGGACATTGCAGACTGAATCACCTAATTGTCCGAAAAGAAAGATGATTCCGTGCTTCGAAAGGCCCGTTAAGCCGTTGGTCCCGGCTATTATCTAGTCGTTACATGAGCCAAGTCAGTGGCCTTTGGCGGTTCTATAACACTGACACCAGGGTTTGTGAGGTCGGTTGTCGACCTTACAACCCACACGATGATGATGATGATGACCAGTCTTTTAATTGCGAAACATTTACCTTGGTATTGGAGCGTATTGAACGTATCAAAACTTAACACAACCGGGCCAACTGCCAACTACTGTCTTGCCGTGAAGTAAGATTAGTTCAATGCGCTGACGTCTTATTAACATTAATCCAAATCATATTAGAAGCTCAACCTCATTTCCTGTCGTCTACTTATTAGACTAGTTATATGCTACTTAGAGCGTCGGTGGTCTAGTGGTTAGGGCCGCTGCCTCCCGTCCGGGAGATGCGCGGGTTCGATCCCCACCACGTACCAATGTGTTTTCGAATTTCGAATTCATATTACTGTGAAGGAAACATCGTGATGAAACCTGCACAGTCCTGCGAAGAAATTGAAAGGTTCTGTGTGATGTCGACTAACCCGCACTGGGCCAGCCCTCGCCCAGGATAGGCTCGATAGGGTCGAGCCCCTCGGTGGGGACGTATATGAGCTGTTGATGATGCTACTTAGTTATGCTCGTGTGGGAATTGTTCACACCAACGATTGCTTAAACTTCTTCATGATCGTGGGGGTTGTAAACCAACCTTACAAACCCTAGTGCCAAAGGACACGTAGAATAAAATACAATCTAAAATAATACTGTAGATATTAGCTATTGGCATGATTGCTAATGTGGTAAATTTCTTCTCTTCTGTAATAGTAAGCTTTCTTGCCAGTATGTTTGTTTAATTATATTTTAAGAAAGCAGTGAAACTCCCGCGTTTAAGTCTTTTTTATGAAAAACTAGCTGACCCGGCAGACGTTGTCCTGCCATTTTCCTTACCTCTACCCTACTCTACACCGCTACCCGGCATGCACCTACTCTACACCTACCCTGCACCTACTCTAAACCTACCCTACACCTACCCTTGACCATTTTGTATTGGAAAACTAAATTGTTCGTCCGTTTTTAGTTTTTTTTTTTCTGTTACTTACTTATTATTTATGTTTCTCACCGTTTAAACCTTCCCTGAACATTCTCGAGTTTTAGCGAGACAAACGAACAGCAATTGATTTTTATATATAGGTATATAAGATGTGAGAAATTTCATTTACAAATTCGACAGCTGCTATCTTTTATCTAATGTATGCTTTTTCGGTCTTCTTAGTCTTGTGGAGATCAACAACCGACCTCACGAATCCTGGTATCAGTGTTATGGAGGAGCCGCCAAAGGCCAGGCTCGTGTGACGACCACTCTCGTGAATAGTGATGATGATCTTTTTAACCGTTTTCGACCATGGTGACAACTTCGACTCCTAAAGCGGGCGCTGGTGCACCCGAAGATGGCTCATGATGATGTAGCATTTCCGTGCACAGTGAGGACTCACCACACCGTTTATTTATACAGAGTGGAAACGTGAAGTGTGTCCACTGTCCAGACGATTATTTCGTCACACACGCATAAAACTGTATTTGATAAACAAACTCGTTCATACCTACCTATTATACGTTCTTAGTAAATATTTCTGAACACATGGCTATTTATTTTTTCAGTATTTTTATATCATTTTATGCATTAAGCGATGCAGATTCCATATCACTTTACAGTTTTGCAATATCTTTAAAATTGATGTAATCATCAGGACACATTTAACGTAGAAGATGATGCCGGCGGGTGGACGGGCATTCAGCTCATCGCGCTTAGCGTCGCCGCGTCGAAGTCAGCTTTACGCTGCTGCTCCCGCGCCATTCCAGGCGCCTGTGCTGCCAAACCTTTCTATTGAGAGGGCTCTATGTTGAATCTTTTCATATGTCGCTTCTGAACATCTTGGTATCGGAGGAGTTGTCCGCCATGTTTCCGCTTACCCTGCTCTAGTTCAGAGAAGTAACTAAAAGAGTTGCTTTGGCGTATAATTTTAATAAAAGCATAATTATCAAAGGTCAAGATCAGTTTATATTTAAATCATAATCCATCGATTAATTCAAGCCCCCTCTTCCTTATCTGATTATAATGGAGCCAAGTTAAACCTACGTATAAACTTTTTCGTACTCAGAACATAATGTTTGTTGTTTGTTTGTTTCAAATAATTATTTTTTGTCTTTAAAGTGAATCATTTCAATCTAATCAAACTAATATTATAAATGTAAAAATGTATTTGAGTTCACGCTTAAAGTACTCAACGGATTTAGATGAAGTTTGTAATAAAGATAGTTTGTATTCTGGATGAACATAGGGTACTTTCTACGGGAAAAAGTCTTATTCCCACGGGAAAATCTAACATAACGCGCGGACCGCTATAACAAATATTTTTGATAAATTTTTATTAAACTATACAGGAGCTCTACATACTATTACATCCAGTGATGTGTGATATTTATCACTGATAAATTATCTTTAATGGGATTCCGTATCGCAATTTTGAAAACAATATGCTTTG
This sequence comes from Carpatolechia fugitivella, assembly GCA_951230895.1. NCBI lineage: Eukaryota > Metazoa > Arthropoda > Insecta > Lepidoptera > Gelechiidae > Carpatolechia > Carpatolechia fugitivella. The sequence goes on along the minus strand of OX579655.1, from coordinate 16,573,191 downwards.
TTTTGTGGACCCATGGTCGAGCAGTATTTGAACGTGTATTAAATTTTGCAATGCATGGAATTGTAATAAGATACATTTTTCAGTACTCTCAGAAAATGCTCTGCTCTGCTCTTGGTGTGCGCTGACCCTTGGATGTATACGAGCTGGGCCCCGTTTAACGAAGCAACAAGTTACTAGTAACAAGTTACAATTTGATATACATTGCGTAGCCAATTCGCTTAAACTGTAAACCCTTATTGTTTTCTCTAATCGTCTACGCATTGTACGTCGAATTGTACTTGTAATTTGTAACTTGTAGCTTCGTGAAACGGCCCCCTGTTGAAGCACACAAGTTTTGAGTGGAACTTGGCTTCCGCCCTGCCAAGCGTTCAGGAGGTAATATAATTCGCAGTAAAGTTCGATAGGTAATATAAACCTTATAAATACATTTCGTAATTTCTAACGTTTAATATATTTTTAATAAGTATAATGTTCTGTATTATCATAAAAAAATAGCAGTAGCAGTTTAGTATTTAATTAAATATTCAGGTTTCAGTACCTATAGGCACTGAAACTTTCCTAGCTCATATGGGAAGCTTGAATGTCTTAGGGATGGGAAATTAAAAAATATAATATCGTATCGGTATTTGCAGTCAGTAAATATTTTGAATGTAATATTTTTCGGATAGTTTTTCTAAGCGTGGAAGTCTAAACAAAAAAATGTTTGATATTTTTGTCAGTTGTAGTAGGTAGTTATGTACAATTATTCCCAAAAAATAACAAAGTATACGAGTAAATTTAGAAAAATTGGTCTTTCAGCTGTCCTGGTAACCAGTTTTTACGTTAACCTAATTAAATTGAAATTCTGTGAAAAGGTCGCTTTGCATGCGGATTCACAAAACATTCACGAATAATACTTGTATTTGTACAATTTACACAAGTCATGGAATTCGACATTGAGCATTGTTTAAAAAATATCGGATATAATACTAAAAAAAGATAACGATTTTTAAAATAAAAGCGTACAAGTATATCAATATGCGTCTCCGTTTGAGCTTGGCCAAAATTGCTTTTGTATCTCCATTCTCCATCTGTCAGTTTGTTCCACTCTACAGGTCGTGTTTATCGATATACTATGCCCATCCCTAAAACATTTAGTCGTAAAGAATACAATGTTTTATCTAAAGATTATTTTTGTTTTTTTTTTAGAATAATATTTTTTTTTAATAATTTATTATAAATAATTTAATTACTTTTTAAATCATCTTAGCCACAGATCTATTATTCTGCATTTAGACTAAGGAACTCTACAACTTTGTCTCACTTTTACGACTTTTTGATATTGGCAATTATTAATTTTACTTTGCGAATTAAATACACTCTGGAGTTGAATTTCCAATTTCAATAAACTAGAGTTACGTTATTGAAGTCGGCGTGTTTCTAACGACTGCGTTAGCGTCACTGACAAAGTTCGCGTTTCATCAACAGCTCATATACGTCCCCACCGAGGACTTCTATCTTCTATCTTTCATTTTAAATTCATTTTCAAATTTAGATTTCTTACGTTTCTATATTGTCTTTTTTCTGCCAAATTCTTCACATCTCCGATAGTAAACAGCTTATCTACTATTGTCATAACCCTCTACAAAACTCTTTGTGTGGCCCAGCAGCTCCGTGGCGGCTGCTGGGCACCACACAAATAGAGTGGCCAGACCTTAGTCGCTGTCCCAGTAAGAGTTGGTCCACTTCACATAGGGTAAAACCCGGATAGCTGCCCCACTTTTTTGAAATTACTCTATGTACAAAAAGCGAAATACTTTATTTGCAATACTGGCCGGTACTTTGGTTTTTAGTCTACAATGGAAAGTAAAAAAAAATATCTTCAATATTTTCAGAGTATTAGAGATTTTTGCGGACCTATATAAATTACGATTTGGATAGATGCCCCGCCGAGAAACAAGGTAAAACTTTGATCGCATTTTGCTTTCCCATACTATCGCACAGAGACATGAGACACGGTCAACTAATTAAGTGATAGTTAGAGAATCTTTCGATAGATTAAAACAAATGCATGTGATTCTTCTGTGAAACTAGAGTAATCTTATAATACATTTAGCTTAATAAAATACATTTAACAAACCAGGGGTTGAGCCTGATAACCCACAACACAGGGTATCCTAGTGTGGGTATCAGAAGTCAATTCTGAATATTTCATGTATTTTCTGAATAAAGCTTTTATTATTATTATTATTAATCACACAACTCGGGCCACCTATGCGAGTTTTACCCTACAACGTATGAAGTTATTCGCAGGAGTGTGTTATTTGTGTATCAAACAATATCATCATCGGCCCGTTACATTCCACTGCTGAACTATGAGCCTCCTCCACTTAAGTGGAGGGTTTTGTCATAATCTCCACGCTTGGCAGGCGGGTTGGAGATAGCAGATTAAAAGGTTACTGTATCAGAGAGCGCTGCTGCCCGTTCCCTGTTCAATGTGTAGTCCCTAAGTCGCCTCTTACGACATCCACGGGAAGAGTAGAGGTTGGTGACAAATGTATTCCACTCTGCCGTCACCACACGGCATCAAACAATATTTATAATAAATTATTTTTTTAAATCGAAGTAGTTTATAATTATAATCTGTCATTCATTCATAACATTACAAATAAAAAAAGAGTTACACTTAAAGTTGGTAGCGAGTAGCGACATAGAAAGCCCCGAAGATAAATGCATAGGAATTCCAAAACAACATCCCGAAAGGCTTGAATAATATTGTATTATCTTTTATCACCTTATCCTCAGATCAAGCGTCGAAATGCGAGAAGTCGGCCCCTGCATCTCGAGCTACAAAATTGGCGTTCAGACGGTATGCGACGCAACCTGTTCTACCCCCCCCGAAGGGGGCCAACCCCCCCCGCCCGGGCCCCTCTAAGCTCGCGTCAGTGCCTCCGTAGCAACTCCCGCGCAAGCCCGCACGCATGCGCCCAAAAAACACCCCACACACGTTTTTTTTTCAGTGAAAAAGTTGCCAGTGCCAATTTTCTTTTTCGGATTGCAGTGCTGTGATTTTCTTTTTTATTACTGTGTTCTATGTTCAAATTGAAACGGTGGTGTCCAAAACGGTTATGTTTGTGATTGGAACAGTGATGTGTTAGGATTTTGGAGGTTGGTTTCTAAGCTTTCTTAACCTGTTAAAAGTATTTATATTATGTGCTTACGTATCAGGGAAGTTCAAACGCTTGTGTTCGTTACATTTCACTTATGGTGTGCGTTAATAAAAGTCTACAGCAACGGTACATTTAGTACGCGTATAAATATAACCTGAATCTATGCTCAGGCGCAGGTTTGAGTAACATAACTTGTAGAGCCAGATAGGCATAGGGCTTTTACCACGTGCTGTGTTTTAGAGAAATTTTGCGCTGTTTGGAACCATGAAAATGAACGCACTGTATTGGTTTTTACTAAGTATAGGTACAATATGAAGTAACAATAAATAAATGAAGTATTAATTGAGAAACTTCAAAAAGTTCCATGAAATAAATGATTTTCAAAACATCTAAAAAGCTGTTTATGTTAAATGCGATACATATACCTAGAGTTTAATGGACAATTTAATCAACTCATTAGATAAAACATGTATTTAGATTATTTAACACTAATACCATTTGACAATAACGTTGCCTATATACAAATATTAAGTTCAAAAGTTACATAAACACCAACAAATCCTTTTCTGAACAAATATCAATAAAACTCTACTCTGTGAAAACTAGATTTATTGTTTTTTTAGATACTGTTATGACACGTTTTATAAAGGATATCACGCCATGTGCCAATAGGAAAATAATTCACGGCTTAAAAAATAAGAAATACCATGATTTTCACTCATCAAAATAAATGCGTTTATGAAGAAAAATACAAGCCGGCGGCGGATAGGAAATCTGTAGGTACTACAGTATCTATACTATTATTGATTAGACTATTATTTATCCCGTGCTCTGACTAAAGAAAGTCACTTAAATCCCTACGTTTATTTGAATTTCAATACGACCATTCCGGTTTACGAAATAAATTAAAGTCTTTTTCGTTTCTTGATTCGAAGAAGTGGAAAGTGTTTGATAAGTTACTTGAAATGTTTTTAGGTACTTAAATAAGAGTAGGGAGCCCTTTGCCCAGAAGTCAATGAAGGGTTTATTGGCTCCTTAAATGTAGAAGACAAAACACGTACAGGTTTGTTTTTTTAAAGAGTGGAACTAGTTCTGCCCACTTGCTGTGGGCCAGACACATTTTTAATGTGTTAATTAACATCTTTTGTCTAGTTTTCATTCCTAATGCGGTAATAGTAATGAAATAAATGGCGAAGTAATAATTAAATACCAACCACTGAAAAAAAAATTAAAACTTTGTACATTTAAAGGCTAACCCGTAAGCTCCTGTCTTCCCACTATAAAAACACGTGGAAGAAACTCACTAGATAAAATGAAAAAAAAAATGGTGATGGTGGAGGCTTTACAAAAACATTTGGTAATTTAAACTTTTTAAATTACAATCATTTTATAATTCACGAAACGCACAAACTCTTCTATATAATATCTATAATTTTAGAAAGGTTGAATCTAAACATCATTAGAATTTAAATGTTCAAAACAGAAAATTCTAATCCATCACGAACGAACGAAGTAGCGCCATAGAAAAGACATCAACGCGTTTACGCGAACCGACATCGCGCCATTTTGGAAAAACTGTCGAAAGTCAGATTATTTTAATTTAAACAAAATTAATACTTTATGCTATAATTTGATCGTCACGTAAACACTTGGTTAGTAAAATATATATTTTGACTTACAATTTGATTTAAAAGAGTTTCAAATTGAAAAATACGGGAAATTAAATTAGAAAACAACTTTTGCCCTCAACACATAAAAAATACATAATGTTTTTTCATTCCTTTCTTTAAACATTATCATACTAAATTCCGATTTTTTAAATAACGTTATCCAATGTTATTTCACCCTTTTCAATAGGTATATTAATCCTATTCTATCCTACATATTGAATTCAAAATGTCCGTTATTATAAGTACTTGAGAACAAAGCAGACATTAGTCGATTCATACCCGCTTTGCATTTATAAGATATCGAATAGAATAGACGGATCGACACATGTGTTATAGGATTGTAGAAGGAAGTGCTTTTCCGCAATAAGCCCGCTGTAGTACGAGATGGATCTACTAGATTATAACGAAGTAGTATTATATCATGACACTTCACACAAATATTAATAGTGAAAATATATTTTTTCACTATCACGGTTATACTCGCGTTAAATTGGTTATCCCGTGGGAATGAAGTGTTTTCCCGCGGTATAAAAAGTATCCTATGTCCTATTCCAAGGCCTAACCAAAATGTGTGCCAAGTTTCATCCCGATCCGTCCAGTGGTTCAAGCGTGATTCGGCAACAAACTTCCAAACATTCAAACTTTCGCATTTATAATATTAGTAGGATAAGTGAGGAAGGAGTAACTTCACAACACTTGCTTGTTTTCAAACTTACAAGTTTACAACTTATACGATATGATGACTAAGGCTATATTTGGGGTTTCTTCAGGAGTAAAAAATTAAATGAGATTAAAACCTTTTTACTTCATCAAAATAATAAAAGAAATTAAGATAGATAACCTCCTCTCGGTCTCATGAGAAAAACTCGGTTTCTAAGCGAATTAGCGTCAAATATTCTGCGCACGCGGTCCTTGGTCGGCTCGAATCAAAAATTCCAAATTCAAAAAATCGTCCGTCAGTGTGGTTCTAAATGTGGAGAGCAAAGGCGACATTAGAATACATCGGTGTGAAAAAAATCGAGTATTTTATAAGGTTTTTGATATGTTATTGTGGTACTCTTTTACGTATGTATCCGACTCATACTTTTAGGTAGAGTAAGATAATAGTCAAATCAGATGAAACAGGATGAAAAAAAGTAGAATCATCTCGCTTTATTGCTAAACAGCAATACATTACCATGTGATAAGCAAATAAATAAATATGAATATTACATCTATTATATTATATCTTCAACATATAGGTATTAAAAATGACGACGAAAACTTTGTGAGACTTTAAATAATTTCCGTTAAAAACATCAATCTTTATTAAAATATCATTACAAGTTTATGTTATTTAAAATGCATTATAAACATAATTCATATCAACAAACCTTCGATCACAGAAAGGGACAGATCGAAGCAACAAACTATATAATCGTCAATTAAAATGCAATAAACTTATTTTTAATTTAAACAAATATTAGGCAGGGTAGGCTCCAGCCCCTCGGTGGGGACATATATGACCTGTTGATGATGATTATTTATATACAGATTAATTTTTGAATAATGAGTAGATGCCGCTAGGTCTGTCTGATATTTTTTTTTAAATGCAGATAATATCTATAAATATAGGGCCTGCTCGGTCTTTCTGTGGGGATATTAAATCAGTTAATAGCATAAGAAGATACAGGCATACAAAAACGTCAATGGACGGACAAGTGCATCGCCTAAGTTTCCCGCGCATCAGTCGATGAAGCGCGCGCGCAGCGAGAATGAGTTATAGCGCGCTCGGCAGCGCTGCTCGCGCACATTCCAAATTTAAATTATGCTCACTTTTTTCAAACGCGGAATCTTGACGAAAATATGTCTTCTCGTCATTTTGTGGCTAGGCTCTTTATTGTTAAGAGAGGAAATGTTTTGACGTTTTCGATACGGATATTATAACACCTAGTATAACTACATATATATATACATTCGGAATATAATTGAATCATTCAATTAATTACCAATAAAATTAAATGTAGTAAAAAATACAAACACTCTAAGCGCATCAGTGTTGTGACGCGCGCTATTTATTTAAAATAAATATTCCTGACACTGAGTAGGTATTACAGGACAATATTTTAAAATTCCAAAAAATACTAATTAAAGGAAATTATCACTAAACATTTCAATCGAACTATGAAGTACAATCAAAATTAAGTAACTACTAATCAAATTATTACAACAAAATAGTAAAAAATATTAATTAGAAACTATGCAACGGGTTCAAACCACAGATAGTTGCATCCCATTATGTTTAATAAAAAAAATGCAATTAAGCCTGTGCAGTGAATGTAATGTGAATGCAAAAATTCACTCCGACTTCGACTCGCGCGCAGATCCCAGTAATACCAGCGAATTACCCGGCTGGCTGTATGAAGCATATTCTTAATTATATAAGGGTTCCGTATTAAAAATAAATACTTTTCAATATATATTTTTTTAACTAAACATATCATATAATTTTTTTTGTGAAATTTAAATGTTGAGAAAATGGAATGTGGAACTGATGTAAGTACTAAATGTAACGACTTAAATGAACACCTTTCGATTTCACATTCCAGAATTTATGGTATGTTTAAAATAGACTTGTAATTCCATTATTCACAAAAGAAGTTACACGCGTAACCTAAAAGTTAAAAGGTACATTTTTAGATGTTATGTTCTGCATTCATTTTTTTATTTTATTATTTATTGTACACAATAAAGTTCACATAAGACAATCACAGAAAAACGACACAACGGGCACTGCTTATTTCTAAAGGAATATCTTACAGCAGACCTTGGAAGTGAGAATTTAGAAGCGGATAACGTGCATAACAATTTCAAATATTAATATACCTACATACAAGATAAACCTTTTAGATCCTAAAAAAGTAGGTAAAAAAAATATAATATAGACTAATAAATACATGACTAAATTGTAATACATACAAATATTATTATGTTGTATTCATGTTGTATTATTTAAAACAATACGCGGAACTCTAATGTAAATTTAAAATCCAGTTCAAGTCGAGTTGGAAAACATCCTTTACTATAATTAGCGCATTTAAGGGCGGAGATTGCATTAAACGTCCATTGCTTAGTCCTAATAAAACCTTTATTTTACGGCGTTTTCGCAACGTTGGGTATGTTAACGAAAACAGCAATGTAATACGCCTTTTATCTCCATTTTTAAACAAAGATTAAGATCGGCCGATAGGAAGTTAGAGCGTTTACTTTGTGGAATACCCAAGATAATACTGTGTTAGATACATAAAAAATAAAAATGTAGGTACAGATATTTTTTAAAGTTATAATTTTACTTCTCTATCCAACTCGATAAGGAATTATTTTTTCTATTTTCTATTGAAAATCTCCGCCCTAATTTTGTGATCTCTAGAAAGAAAAGTAATATTATTACTAGCCCGTCGGAATTTACCTGCTAAAAGCGAGCCCAACAAAAGGTTCTTTTTATAATATGAAAAGGTTTTACCTTTAAAATATTTGCGCAGACGCACCTAGAAAGGAAAGGCAGGACTGTATTTAAAAGTGTTTAGTCAAAACGTATTTTTTGTGTTATTGATCTATGTGATTCTCCTACCATTACTTTATTATATCCACACTAATTTAAAATAGGGATCAGATGCATTTTTATCGATATATCATCAACGGCCCGTTACAGTCCACTGCTGGACTTTCATCGATATATGAATATTTGTATTGTATTGAATTATTTTTATTCAGAATATACCGGTAGAATAGAAATAACTAGTAGGGCTACTATATGTGTCACCCAAATAAAAAAAATATCCTTTTACAACATTCAACATTAATGATTGAATAATGTAAATATCGTATCAATGTATATAATATTCGATTTAAAGAGTTTATTTCTCACTAAGAGCGTAATACATAGTTAACTTAAATAACGAGATATTAAAAACAGTAGGTACACTAACAAATACCTATATTAGATTGAAAATAAAACTAACGTCTAGTTTAACGATATAACAATGTAATGCAATTTGGTATACACTGTCCATAAATAGCATTAAAATAAAAAAAGAATCACAAAATTGATAAATAATATGTACTTTTAAATTCAGCTCAATCATTTCTAAGAACTTATTTTAAATACTTTCGCTAAAGAGATCTTTATCTTAAACGTTTCTTGATTACATAGATCTTAATCTGAGTCGAAATGATGTGTTATGTAACATAAGTATGCAATAATTGTTTGTCAGAAGTAACTAGGTACTAAATGTTACAGACAGACTGACCGCGTATAATAAAATCGCTCTATAGTGGTAAGACCGGATAAATCGCTCTATAGGAGTTTCTTCTGGCCGTTCTTCTCCACAGAGGGCGTACACTGCTAGTGAACGAGTCATCCATGATAGCTATGACGTCGAAAAATTATTTGTAAAAATCTTAATTCGAATAAAAAAAATTGACTTTTTGACTTTTGACCTATACGATCTTATAATCCTATCAAACGGCTGTAAGTTTCAGTTCAGTGCTATTTGAGATGTGATAGAATAATGGAAGTGCAGTTAAAGTAAAAAACGGCTAGAAGCCACTCGACACTGTTGTCAGAATTTAACATGCTAAAATGGAAATAGACTAATTTAAGACTATGCTAAACTACATTCAGAATGTGTATATTTTGCGATTAAATTTTACTGTCATGAACGTAATAAAGTTACATTCATTCACGCATTCGTTCATGTCACGTCCGTGTATATTTTGAAATACTTTCTATTATTATTACTCTTTTTTATTTTTTATTGTGGCTTTTGTGTATTCACAATTCCGCCAATGTCAAGTGTCAGAGAGGATACAGGATAGGGATAGGAAAGGAAAAGAAGAGTTAAATTTGGAATTATAAATTGAGGCTGAGGAGGAGATATATAAAATGTAATACTTATTATAAATACACAACTTGTGGATAATCTGTTCACTGTCAGAAAAGATCGATAAAAAAAACTTTTAGATAATAAGTTGTTACTTACTGTAATTAGTGCAAGTGATATGACGTGTCTGTACCTACACCATGCAACTAGAAGCTTGGAATACATAAATATAAAAATGTACAAAATATTTTTAATAAGTAAAAATTTTTTTGCATATAATGAAATAACATAATTAGTTAACTCCAGCAATCATGAAATTTGTTCAAAATAATGACTGATAGATAACAATCGCGTTATTACTGTTTTAAATTATGTGACAACTCCACTTTTGAACGACCTTTTACGCAATCTTTTATATTAATTCACATGTTTGTCTCAAACTCGGTTGGCCGAATGGCAATAAAGTTGAAAACATAAGCGACTGTTATAATATTAAATGAGAACAACATTAATGTTGATTCGGTCCAACACTGAACATAACTGGATTTTGATATTTTTTGAGAAAATTACACAACATTAAAAAATACAATAAAAATTATGGTCTCTTTGTAAATGATAATTATTTTGCTCTTTGTCAAATCAATATTTGTATGAATCTATGAATGTCGTCTATTTAGGACTTTTAGATGAGTTATCAAAATATTGTACAGTCGTGCGTGAGTCTAGCTTTTCTTTTCCGTAACTTAGAATAGAGATTTGAAAGACGTATTGACTTGGACGAGCTTGACAGGTGGAACCACAAAATCGATTAAGTGTTGTGATTGTTGGATTCAAAATATATTCCTTTACAGCTGTGCCAAGCATTTACGACCTTATTTAAAGTTTATTCGCACTGTAGTTGGGGATGTAACACAATGCTCAAATGCCAGTGCTCATCAAATTCAAAATGGCGGATCTGACACAATATTTAAAGTGCGTGCCAGTGCGTGCCAGATCCTAGGTTAACAGTTTTTGGTCTAGTGCCAGTGTTCCTTAGAGTGTTCCTAACATGATATAACTAGAAGAATCAACGATCAACTAAGTGCTCAATGGTGGTTTTAATCGTTTGTAGCATTTCTATCGTTCGTTCTTGATAATTAATTTATATAGCTCTAGAACCATTCTTTATTTTCTTTCTTATACGTGCGAACATTTCAAACGAAATAAGCTATGGCTTTTTTATGGAACTGGCGCTTTGATTATTTAGTATAAGCGCAAATTAAGAGTGGTTTATCCAAAATTCCGTTATTTTCTGTCTGGTAGCTAATCTTTGTTAACCGGTTGGTGCAACTACAGAGTGATGGAGTTGAGGTCTTGATACCTTTATCACGACACAGTTTGGATTTAGAAGTATTTAGATAATATTATGTGTAAAAAAGATCTGCTAGTTATTTTGTGTTATTAAAATATTCGTTACAATACATACTGGAAGATTTGTTAATGCATGGCAAATCAAGGTTGACGTGAGAATAGAAGCAACCGAAAGTAAGCGAAAGTATTTATTAGGATTTAAAGTACAAATCACTTTTTTTTTTTTTTTTTTTACAATTTATTGTATTATTGTACACATTACAAAACACAAAACATGAAGAAAGACAACACAACAGGTACTACTTATTTATAAAGAAATATCTTCCAGCAGACCTTACGGAAGACGTTCACTAACAAATAATAAATAAGAAATAATTAATCGTTTATTGTAGAATATACCTATCTTCACAGTATGTGACTTCTGTATGTGTAAAAAATAATTAAAAAAGAACCAGGACTGGTATGTCTGTTACCATCGGCTGTCTTATCTTTATTTACTGAGCTAGCGCGAAGTGTCTCCGTTTCAGCTTGACCAAAATTGTTTTTGTATGTTCATATGTTTGTTCTCATCTACAGGTCGCATTTCTCAACCGATTCTCGTGAAATTTTGTGAGCAGGTTCAATAAATTAACAAACTTTTTTGTCAAATAAGTTTTTGGAGAAATTTGGGTTGAAATCGTAAAGAAAACATAAATCAGCTATTAAAAAAAAATATTCGCGAGTCTACAGCTCACAGAGCCACTATTCTAGTCTAGTCTAGTACGATGCACATGATGCATTTGTAAAAAACTGGCTCTATAAATCATGGCTAGAAAAGTCAAGACTTCAAATAAACTAGAAGTAAGTAATTAACGACAGCTACCGTATCTTAAACAGCTTTCATTATTAAACTTAGGTCTATGTTTTTTTGCTAGATATTTACACTGGAACTTGTTGAACAACAGTCGTATACGACTTATACAATTATATAAAAAACTGGAACTTAATAATAATCAAACAAATATTTATTAAAAACTAACGTTTACATTAAATTACAGTCATAGGCAAAAATAACTTAAGTATAAAAAAAATAAAGACCTTTCTCCCAAACTAGGAAGAATACCTGTATCTTGGGAGACAGAGCTAAAGACAGAGTTAATGGCGCCACATATTGGTTTGTTCATTGGGAAAACAACGTCAGAGCTTTTAGACGTGTCCAATGACTGATCAGTCAAATCAGCTTCTTTTTACTAACGTCAGAACAGTTAATTGTATGTAAAAATAAAAAAGTAATTTCTACACTAAAATTTACATAAATTAGCAGAAGACTCCATTAATACGATTAATTTAGAACTATCGATTTTCTATGAAGTGTTAAATTATTAATTTTTGGTACAGTCAACTACCTAATGTGTACAATAATTATGGATTATAGTTTATTGTAGCGCCATGCGCCAGTTGTCGATTCTCTAGTTTTTTTCCCCTTTAACATGGTGCGGTTTGCACATCGCCACTGACATAAAAACGGGGAAACAATTATTAAAAAGAAGTTCATTATTCCTTGTGTTTGCGCAAGTAAAGCGTCAACAGTGATCGATCTTCAACTAGATTTTTTTGCTTCAGGCAGCTCTACCAAAGCTTACCACTAGCAAAGCTTCCCGACTTTAATTTTTTAAAAGTTTAAAAGTAATCATATATGACTAACTTTATATAAACGACGCCGAATCATAATTAATTTTGATCAATTGATCAGTAAAATATCGAGTCACTTTTATTACTACTAAAGAAAACTTAGTGCAATAAAATGCGTCGTAAGGCCGAATAATTCGTCTTGACTGCATGTTTGAATTTTTAGGTGTAAACAATTAAATTTAAGGTGGGCTCTAATGTCTTGGCAACCTTAAAACATGAAATTGAGGCGCGAGATTATTTTCATAATAATCTCGCGCCTCAAATATGAAAGTAGAGTATCTAACTTAAGGTTAAACATCAGTTGCAGTAGCGCCACCAATTAAAATTATTTACTTATTGTTAGTGACTTCGACCGAAATTATTATGTGTTTAACAAGAAGTTTAGAAGGGTTACAAATATATTTTAGTTATTGTTTTATAGTCCTAAATATAATCAATAAGTTATGTAAGTCGGAAGTTAAAAGTGACCACTTTTGGCAATAGGGGATCGGACTGTTCACCATATTTTATGAATTTACCATGTTTTATGAATTATTTTTAAAATATAGATTAGTAGCACACGATTCGCGAAGAAAAAAAAACAGAATCGGTTGAAAAACAAATTTACAGTGATTTTTCGAAGTTTTAATATGTCTGTCTCTTTCAAAAACGATTTTTTGTATGGAGATTATATGGCGTTACAAACAAATGACGTCATAAGTGGGTATGTGCCTCTCTGTCTAATCTTGAATTTCAAACCTTTATAACTCGGTCAATTTTAAAGATAGAGCAAAAATTCTTTTAGTGTTCGATAGCAGAAACTAAGAAGTTTGGATTTATAAAATAAAAAAAAGTAGTCCGATCCCCTATTACGGCAATCACTGACAATAAGTAAATGATTTATTTCAATTGGTGGCGCTACTGCCGCTGATGTTTAACCTTAACTAAACTAACTTAATCTAACTTAGTTAAAGATATTAGGCGACTACTGTACTTACAAAGTCTACAAGTTATAATCGATGTAATCAATCACGTTATTTATTAATACAGGGAAAACGTGCTAGATGTCGCGCTTAAGGAGCAAATTCTAGTATAACTTGTATGTTCTGATTATATATCAGATAGTGGCATGTAATAATGTTCGTTGACTATTTAGGGAATGATTAAAGCAATACTTGTTGTAGATATTATTATTAGATAGTGTTGGAATGGAGACTTGGTAACGTTTCTTTCAATTATGTTAAAAATATTGCACTGGTTTAATAGTTTCGTCCATGTTTGTGTGTTTAAATGATAGCAATCGCGCTGAGCATATAATAATTATTTAATAAAAGCACATTGAAACTTTTTGTTCTAAGTTTTGTTTTTCTGTTTTGTGTTTTTATAAATTCCTTTTTTTTAAGCTAGTGTCGCGTAGATTTTCCCGTGGGAATAAGATTTTTTGCGTAAAAAGTATCTTATTTGTTAATCCAGGGTACAAACTATCTCCATTCCAAATTTCATCCCAAGGCGTTTAGTAGTTAGGGCGTGAAAGCGGAACAAAGATCCAAACTTTTAATATTATTTTCACACATAATATTAATGTGATTTTCATTTTAAAATGTCCTGCGTGCCCAGTCACTTGCACGCAGCAAGATTTGATGGACGTCACACAATCCGTTGTCCAAGTAGCCACATTCTGGGCTACAACATTATAAAATTCGACTTGTCATCGACTCGCTCAGAAGAACATTTTAAAATTTTGCAGCTTCTTGTCGGTTTTCTATGAATTTGGCAGCTTTTAAATCGGCCATTTTAGAACAGCCTAAGAATTTCTTGTCGATAAACAAAACGGTAGAAATTACCGACAAAACATGAGCTCAGACATGTTTTAACAACATCGTTAAGAAGTAGCGGAACATTTCTCTTTATTTTATTAACCATTGTTCACCTGTAACATTCAGATTTTAAATTTTATTATTTAGGCATTCGTCTATGTCATAGTTCTTAACATCTTTTGAGCATACTACATTTTGAGCAACTAAAATGTTGTTTTATATTTTCTCATACTGTATGGAATTGAAATAAAATATTGCTCATTTATTGATGGAAAATGGACGCTGACTTAGCTTTACAACCACGTCAACCATTTCTTGTTTAAGGATACCCGACACTAACAGAAACTGCATCTGGATGTTGTATTCGCTGATGGTTTGATTCGCAAATTATCAGCTTATTACGTTGTGAGATTAGAACATGCATTTCTTTATGTCGCCATAGACAGAAATAAGGGACACGGACAGTTAAATGAGTTTTCATGTAATAAAAAAAAACAGTAAAAAAAAAAGAAAATCAAAGCAAATAGCCGTCAACTTGTCGCTTTGATCTTTTGTGATAAGTACATTTTTAATTGAACTGAATTACTTCGCAAAATCAGCTTTTAGAAATAATTTTGTACGGTCTGTTTCCTGGAAAGTGTAAAATAATTATCATGGTTACAGACTTAACATTTTTGATATTTACACAATCATGTATCCTAATTAGGGAGCAATTATTTCTAATGTTGACTCAAGTGTTTTTGATCGATGCGCGAGAGTTTGTTGACCGGGCTGTAATTCTAGTATACTTATTTGAAGTTAAACTGTTTTATAGGTCAACTGTCTGTTCTGAAGAGAAACAATCTTTTAGTTTAGTGGAAGAGAACAAGAAGAGGTGTACTGTTAGACCGTTAGACGATTATTGCTCCATAGCAATTTCTTAATAAAGTAACTTCCAGGCAACATTCAAGTACAGGATTTTCATAAAAAAAGTTATATCTTATTTTTATATCATAAGGTGTTTACATAAAACCTACCAAAAATTATACTTTGTTACTTAAAACCTACATACATTTAAAGCTTAGAAACAAAAAAAATATACTTATAGAAAAAGTAACCTGTAGAATACCTCGATATCTGTATTTAAAGGTCAATTAAATGTCAAAATAACCAAACAATATTGTTCCAGGTGTAAGTGACGATGTGTGAGCGGTGACCGTCTTCCCGCGCGATGTGGCGCGCGATCCTTCTCGTGTGTGCGGCGATCGGCGCCCGCGCAGCCGCGGAACACGTGCGCGAGTTCACCGTGCGCGAGAACGCGCGCGCCGGCACCCTGGTCGGCCATCTTGGAGACGAACTCCCCGACGCAGCCCCACCCTACACCATCGTCCCCGTACCCGGCAGCGCCGTCAATGACGACCTCAAAATAGACCCTCATACAGGAGAAATCAGAACTAAAGCCCCTCTAGACAGAGAAAACAGAGACCATTACGCTTTAGTTGCTATACCTGCTTCAGGAGATAACATCAGAGTTGTAGTTCGAGTTTCAGATGAAAATGACAACGCTCCTACTTTCCCTACTCCGATTATGAATGTGGAATTCTCTGAGAATACTCCTAGAGATGTCAAAAGGAAACTGAATCCTGCTAAGGATCAGGATTTGGGATTGTTTAATACTCAGAGATATAACATTGTGTCAGGGAATAAAGATAATGCGTTCAGATTGTCTTCTCATAGAGAAAGAGACGGGGTCTTGTACTTGGATCTTCAAATTAATGGTTTTCTAGATAGAGAGACTACTGACCATTATGAGTTAGTCATAGAAGCTTTAGATGGAGGAACTCCGCCTCTAAGAGGCACAATGACTGTAAATATAACTATATTAGATGTTAATGATAACCCACCGGTGTTTGCTGAAAGTATATATTCTGCTATGATACCAGAAAACGCGACAGTTGGAACGCCTGTTCTAAAAGTGTCTGCAACAGATTCAGACTCTGGAGAGAATGGTCAGATAGAATATTCCATAAACAGAAGACAGAGCGACAAAGAAAACATGTTCAAAATCGACCCTGAAACAGGTGAAATAATAGTTAACAAAGCTCTAGATTTTGAAACGAAAGAACTACATGAGTTAGTAGTAGTAGCTAGGGATAAAGGTGCTCAACCTTTGGAAACAACAGCATTTGTTTCAATACGCGTTACTGATGTAAATGATAACCAGCCGACGATAGACGTTATATTTTTAAGTGACGATGCGACTCCAAAAATTGCAGAATCGGCACAATTAGATGAATTTGTGGCTAGAATATCAGTACACGATCCAGACTCCAAAACGGAATATTCAAATGTAAACGTTACTCTTAGCGGTGGTGATGGACATTTCGATTTGCGCACTCACGACAACATTATTTACTTAGTCGTTGTTGCTTTACCGTTAGATAGGGAATCTCAGTCCAGTTATACTTTGAACGTAGTCGCAACGGATAAAGGTTCGCCGCCTTTACACGCATCTAGAGTGATAATCCTCAAAGTGACTGATGTCAATGATAACGCACCAGTCTTCGTGGAGTCTGAATACAGAGCGAGCGTTCCAGAAGCCGCCGCACCTGGAACTCCTGTAGTTCAAGTGTCGGCTACAGATGCTGACGAAGGGGATAATGCTGAGATCAGATATTCCTTACTGCCGACTCCACAATCAGATTGGTTCGCGATTGACGAGAGATCAGGGTTGGTGACGACGCGTGCGCGAGTGGATTGTGAGACGAACCCGATGCCGCGGTTGACAGTGGTGGCGAGAGATAGGGGGTCACCATCGCTGTCGTCGACAGTAAATTTGGTGGTCACCGTCTTGGACGTGAACGACAACGAGCCGATCTTCGACCAGAGCTTCTACAACGTCACCGTGCCTGAGAACGAGGCTGTCGGCAGCTGTATTTTAAAGGTAAGTTTTTATTAAACATTTTGTTCCCTTAACTTATTGCAGTAATTTGTGATTCTCATCAACTTCATGGCACAACGAAAAACAATGAAATAAAAAATATATATTTTAATTGCTGAGGTAGGCACCGGGATATTAATTAGCCCTCTACCATTATAACGGAAGTTAACACTATAATTAGCTTCAAAACTTAATTGCCTTTTTGCAAACTCATCACCCGCATTGCAAATACAAATGTCTGTTTCCTACGAATTGACTTAGTTTCCGTTTGCATATTCTCGTTTTCTATATCCCCAACACTACATCATTGGTATGCAATAAAAATATCAATATCCGAGCGAGATACTGCATAAATCAGTAATAGGTAAACAGCGAAAGTAAAATTTCTCTTCGCTACCTGTCATTCAAGTTTTACAATTTCGTAGGAGGGAAATATTTATAAATGTTTTAAATGTTTTAGATGTAATTGTCATTATAAGTATTTGTCTTTTTTGCTTGTGTCGTGGAACTCTTAATCTCATTCTTCAAACTTTTGAAATGTAGCATCCTCAACAATTTTAAGGATAGCAAGTTCGTTCATCTTTTAAATTTATTTTAGTTGGATCACACTTGTCGAAAAGTCACACGAGAAAGATTCATCCCAAAAAAATCCTTCGAACCGCGTTAAATACTTTAACTTAAACAAGCATGAACGAGCAGCCAGCGGACCAATTAGTCATCCGAGACAGATCAATTTCGCTTATCGTTCGAACCCGGCCTTCGCTGACGAATTTGTTAAAAATACCCAATTTTCATTAACTCTTATCTGACCAATCCTTGCCATAACTTAGTCCAGTTAATTTCTTTTAATATATTCTTCAGATATTGAGGTATAGTGAGAGTGTGGCGTAATAAATCTATTGGAGTGATGCCAGTACGGGCGGGTGGCGAGCCCATCGCAAATTGCGATCTAAATTGAAAATTAAACAGTCGCGTCGGGCTGCGCGCGCGTCAGTGCCCGCGGCGCACACACCAATAAGCTTTTGGCGGCTATAAACCATTGGCTGTATGAACGTGTTCCTATTTCGAAATGAGGCGCTATTTTGAATTGTATTTCGAATTGTTGGCATGCATAAACAATTGGGCGTCGCTCGCGCATACATTCCCTGCAAAGTTTGCTTTTGCGATGCATCGCTATTTTTAGACAAATTAGCATTGATGGGCTTTTGTTATCGATACGAATATGTTTTCATGAATAAATAACATCTTAATGAAAGAGCTTCGAAATCTAAAGCTATTTATTGAGTTATCTGCGTAGGAGTTATTTGCAATGACTTTACATTAAAGGGAGCCTTTAGTAGCCTACTTTAGTTGTCTGAAAGAGATTGATTTAATTTACTGACAAACATTAAATTTTCAAGCAACTAGTACAACCTCTTTCTTCACCGCAAAGAGCGCCGGAAACATACCAATTTATAGAGTTAACTAAAAAGTTGAGACCTAAAACGCAAGCACATTCAAAAAGCCTCAACTTAAATCCGCAAACAATCGAGCAGTTTCAGCCTACGTCCTATCATAAACAAAGAAAGAAGATAAAGTTACATTTAACAAACAAATAGATGTGCTAGCGCGATTTCACGCACATTACGATGGTGGCCGATTGAATTGTCATGTTGGCACCATTGTCACTGGTCACGACTTATCCATTTTCTTTACTGTTCCTCGTATAGGTATTGTCATGCTTACAACCGACCGTACTGGCTGTCTAATTCTGTTAGCCCAGTAACAGATAACGTTATTTTTGTCTGCATATCACCTCTCAAAATCAGTAGCTCATCTTCTGTCCGTTGTCTCAATGCGTCTTACGCTTTTTCGTTATATCATTTTACATAAGAAGAAATAAATTATCTAAAAAAACACATTATTTTATAGCTTTGATTGAGAGCGTTACTGACAAAATAAAATACGCTATGAAATAATAAAAACTCAGGCGCACTTAATTTTCAGTAGATCTTTTGAGGCTTTCACCACGGTTTGTGATATCGGTTTTCGACCACACAATCCACACAGTGAGAAGAATAAAAAACAATTTAAAAAAATAACTTGTCCTGGTCAGGGTAAATATTTCATAAAATGGAACTTTTTTCCGAGACAAAGTAAAATTTTAAACTTGCTAAAATTGAAAGAACTTTCTTTTTATTAATCCAGCACTAAATACTCTCAATTTTACGCACGCAGAATTGTTTTGTAACATGTGGAGCGTGCACTAATGTCTAGAGAGTGCGCCAGATTCGTGCGAGATCTACGATACTGTCTTCATGGCTCTAGTAATATAGAGAGGTTTGAACTAGGTAGGTTGTGTTGTCTGTCGTGAGGAGAAGTTTGACGAATTACGGTGAGAAAATTTATCAGCCTAGTTTTGAGACTGGCTACTTCCAAGATGCGCCGCGAAGAGGCTCTTTTCATGCACCTAAAAAGGCATGTCAAATAAGTTTTTTTTTACTATTGAACGATACGTGATTTTTATATATTATAACGAAAAAAAAAACCAACCGGTCGGTCGTCGACTCTACAACCCATACGATGATGATGATGAACGAAAAAAAAAAGAAAAAGGAAAAACAGTAACATTTTTTTTAAACGTACTCCTCGGAGTATTAATATGTATTTTATGATCAAAGTAAAGACTAGTATAATGAAGGAGCCAGATTGCCAAGTCTACATAGCGAAGTTCTGAGTTATGTGTTTGAGAATTTATAATTTAGATTTTGCTGAAGTATCTTTCAGGTTTTAGTTGTAAGAAGTTTGTAAAACAAACTAATTGTTGCTCTTATTTTTATTCTTAATACAAACTCGACTACATTACTTGACGCCTAATTCTTTCTAGCTAGCCAATCATTAAGATAAGATAGATACTGTTTAGTTAGCGCGTTGTAGAACTCTTTTTTCAGTGCTTCTACTTTTGCGTGTAAGACAGACGTTAACCGAATTGTATGATAGTCTGAGAAGGTCAAATATGTATGAAATTGCAGACATCAATCTAAGTGAGAGGCAAATACCTTCATCATCGTTAACATGCAAGATCGAGCATTATTTTTTTAATAAAATTTCGTTCTTTTTAAACATGTTTTCAAAATAGAACAAGATAGATTGTCGTATGACAGCTAACAAGTGATTGTTCGAAATTGACAGCCAACAAGTGCTTGTTCGAAATTTTGCTTACAAAAGACATCAACGCAAGCGATTTACAATTTGTTTTTTATAGGACATTCAGAAATAAGGATCCAATTATTGGTTGCTTGAAAAAAAAAAAATTAAATACAAATTCATGTCTTTTTTTAATGAAGAAAATATCTGGAAAATTATACCTTAGTCGAGGTAATAACCTAAAGACATAATAATATGAGAACTTATAGGATTGATAAGGCTACCTGAAAAAGTAACTAAGTCCAACTGATTGGAAATAAAACTGCTTCTAAAACGGGTAGTACTTTTAAAAACTACAAACAAACCCTTCAATCGAAATTAATAGGATAATATAAATACATAATTTTAAACTTTCGCGGTCATTATCATAACATTTATGAGACATTTTACGTTCTTACCGCGATAATATTTTTGTTGAGGAGACCCGATATTTCGGCGCTGTTGCAAGCACCATGGTAGCGGGTAGACTGGAGAATATTTTTGTTGAGGAGACCCGATATTTCGGCGCTGTTGCAAGCACCATGGTAGCGGGTAGACTGGAGAATATTTTTGTTGAGGAGACCCGATATTTCGGCGCTGTTGCAAGCACCATGGTAGCGGGTAGACTGGAGAATATTTTTGTTGAGGAGACCCGATATTTCGGCGCTGTTGCAAGCACCATGGTAGCGGGTAGACTGGAGAATATTTTTGTTGAGGAGACCCGATATTTCGGCGCTGTTGCAAGCACCATGGTAGCGGGTAGACTGGAGAATATTTTTGTTGAGGAGACCCGATATTTCGGCGCTGTTGCAAGCACCATGGTAGCGGGTAGACTGGAGAATATTTTTGTTGAGGAGACACGATATTTCGGCGCTGTTGCAAGCACCATGGTAGCGGGTAGACTGGAGAATATTTTTGTTGAGGAGACCCGATATTTCGGCGCTGTTGCAAGCACCATGGTAGCGGGTAGACTGGAGAATATTTTTGTTGAGGAGACCCGATATTTCGGCGCTGTTGCAAGCACCATGGTAGCGGGTAGACTGGAGAATATTTTTGTTGAGGAGACCCGATATTTCGGCGCTGTTGCAAGCACCATGGTAGCGGGTAGACTGGAGAATATTTTTGTTGAGGAGACCCGATATTTCGGCGCTGTTGCAAGCACCATGGTAGCGGGTAGACTGGAGAATATTTTTGTTGAGGAGACCCGATATTTTGGCGCTGTTGCAAGCACCATGGTAGCGGGTAGACTGGAGAATATTTTTGTTGAGGAGACCCGATATTTCGGCGCTGTTGCAAGCACTATGGTAGCGGGTAGACTGAAGAATATTTTTGTTGAGGAGACCCGATATTTCGGCGCTGTTGCAAGCACCATGGTAGCGGGTAGACTGGAGAATATTTTTGTTGAGGAGACCCGATATTTCGGCGCTGTTGCAAGCACCATGGTAGCGGGTAGACTGGAGAATATTTTTGTTGAGGAGACCCGATATTTTGGCGCTGTTGCAAGCACCATGGTAGCGGGTAGACTGGAGAATATTTTTGTTGAGGAGACCCGATATTTCGGCGCTGTTGCAAGCACCATGGTAGCGGGTAGACTGGAGAATATTTTTGTTGACGAGACCCGATATTCCGGCGCTGTTGCAAGCACCATGGTCGCGGGTAGACTGGAGAATATTTTTGTTGAGGAGACCCGATATTTCGGCGCTGTTGCAAGCACCATGGTCGCGGGTAGACTGGAGAATATTTTTGTTGAGGAGACCCGATATTTCGGCGCTGTTGCAAGCACCATGGTCGCGGGTAGACTGGAGAGACTAGAAATTTACTAGAAATATCGGGTCTCTTCAACAAAAATATTATCGCGGTAAGAACGTAAAATGTCTCATAAATGTTAATATTAATGCACTTCGCCTACATTGATCAACTGTATCCTTACTTCTTTCGTTATAAGTATAAACCAAAGCTCCTCCGCAAAGGAAACACGTTATAAGAGTACTAAATGTAAAACAGATCGACGCATTATCGATCTTTAAGTACCAAGAATGGGAGGTTATTTTTTTCTACTACACATAAACATTTTAAATTATGCGAGTATGTTTGTAGGTATGTCCCAGGTCCCAGAGAATAAATATTGTAATTAAAATGTGAACATAAAACTGTCCACAGAAAAAGGCGTTGAAGTGCGTAACTCAACAAGATGAAGATGGTTCTGTACAATTTCTGTAGTAATTCTGTAGTAATTCTACTTACGTTACACCCTTTAGTTGATAGTGTGTCTGTTTACCACCGAGGCTTCTGGGTTTGATCGAGCAGGAAGATATATCTAATAATAATGCGACACACGAGAGTAGAAATAAAAAGACATACATACATAAAGAAAATCCCCTCGGTGGGGACGTGTATAAAGAACACGTTCCTATCCTCAAAATAGTAAGGAGAGCTTTCGCGGGCTCCCACTGAGCACTTATTAAAAGACACGTTGCAAGACACGTTAAAAGACATATACGTCCCCACCGAGGGGCTCGAACCTACCCTTAATTAAGGCGATTAGCCCTACCACACTAGCCCAGTGCGGGTTGGTCGACTTCACACACAACCTTTGAATTTCTTCGCAGGAGTGTGCAGGTTTCATCACAATGTTTTCCTTCACAGTAAGAGCGTCGAATAAACGTACAAATAAATTTGAAATTCGAAAACACTTTGGCACGTGGTGGGGATCGAACTCGCGTCTCCCGGACGGGTGGCAGCGGCCCTAGCCACTAGACCACCGACGTTTTTCGAAAATTCAGGATATTGAACTTAATCGCAGGTGCACCTAGTGACAGGTAGCCTGTCGCCTATCTGGCACTAAACTATTCCGTAGTCGCCTAAATTAAATAACGATACAAAATTCCACTAATGGCAATATTAGAAAGTGGTTCTAATTGGCCGAATACAGGGTATCCTAATGGTTATGGTTTCCGGATGTTCTCTGTTTTTTAGTTTCTTGATTTCGAAGAGGAACCCTAAAAAAAGCGTGTCAATAAACGTAGAGTATTGGAAAAACTACTTATACCTTTTCAAGAATTCGCGTCGGTTGACATGTAAGGACATTACTGGAAGGATCATACGGGCGATTAGTTTTTGCAATTTTTCGAAAAGTATTCGCTAGGAACAGGAATGAATCTTAACTTTAATCAGATGTATTGGTTTTAATGACGTAGTGGGAGAACTATTAACTAGACTAGATGAACTGACATAAAAAACTAAACGTCGCTTCTAGGTCCGAATTGAAGGTGTTCATATTTTTATTTTTTTATTTTACTGAAAAATAAAAGGGAGCAAGAGAAGGATGTATAATATTTTGAATGTGTGATTAAAGAGGTTTACTAGTTTTTATTTACGATCTCAATTAACGAAAATAATAGGTATTTGTAGTTTAATAATTTGACAGAGGGTTTCTAAACTAAGCGTGAGAAACAATTTTTTTCGCTTACTGTACTCTACCGTTATTAGCCGTAAAATTTAGTATTGTGTATCAAAAAAATCAAATGGTCGTTTTGAGTACCTATTTACTTTATTCCTAAATTCTTACTTTTAACTTGGATTACGATTAATAAGATTAAATGTTCAATGGCGCAGTTTCTTCAGGAACATTACCACCAACTATTTACCTACTTTGTTAATATTCCAATTGTAGATGCCTTTGCAGTCATATAATTATTGGTCGACAATAAAAATATTTTGTAAGTAAAATGTCAAACAATATTTTGATAAAGTTAATATGCAAAAGTACTAATGTTAGCATATCGGAACACTTGACTGCATTTTAAGTTTACCAAAGGATGCATCAATCGCGATATTAAATGCATCTAGATACTACTTATATCGTATTCCATTAGTTTACCTTATTGCAGTGAAGCGAAGAGGGTAATATTTTTGACCGGTCTATAAGAAGGCGTAGTAATGGCCGATGGGGCAAGAAAGTCCTTGAATGGAGACCACGTACTGGCAAGCGCAGTGTGGGACGACCACCTACGAGATGGACCGACGACCTGGTGAGGATCGCTGGGTCTCGTTGGATGCAGGTGGCTATGAACCGGTCACGCTGGAGTACAATTGGAGAGGCCTATGTTCAGCAGTGGACTTTAACAGGCTGAAATGATGACGATCATGAGTAATGGACAGCCTCCCATAAGGTGGACAGATGACTTGGTGAAGGTTGCTGTGCGCCGATGGGGGAGGCCTATATGTTCCGCAGAGGACGTCTTCCGGCTGAGATGATGATGATGATGATGAATATAACGTGTTAATTAAATAACGCAAAACTCAGCCTGTGAAACTAAACTACTTAAGTTCTTGAATTTATTCGAAATCTTAAAAAATTGCTTTTTATAGAAGCTAATCAATCGACAGAGCTTATTTGTATGAGAAATAAAAACATTACTTTTTCGCTAGTCCATGTCAGAATCGTCAGACTTTAGAAATGATTTTTAGATACATTAATAACGACAAAAAAGATTTTCAGAAACACAAAAAATCATCACACTAATATTGTAAAATGTGAAAATATATTTGGATGTTTGAATGTTTGTTCCGGCTTTATGCTTAAACTACTCAATGGATTTAGATGAAATTTGGAACGAAGATAGTTTGTAACCTGGATTTACATATAAAATATTTTTTACGGGAAAATTCGTAGTCCCACGGGAAAATTTTACACAACGCGAGAGTAGCAGTGGGCGGGCCGCTAGTAAAAAATAAATGAGTCTGTTAATATGAAGCAAATGTAAGAAATTTTGTTACATTGTACGAAAATTTATGGTAATGGGAGCTAATTCAAGTTCAATTATAAAGGTACTTATTTCTATGTAGTTTTTTGTTTTAATAATTTTTGCTAGCATAAATTGCATGCAATTAAATGAATCCCAGGCGGTTGGTTGCAGTCGGAGATATTTTTTTTTTACTTTACCAGTTTGTTTCTTTAGTAATTATTCCTAGAACTTCTAAGCATTTGGCGAATTAGAATAATTAACATCGATAACAGGAAGACTAAAAGAGCCGCCGCGTATTTACGCCATTTAAGTTTCTTAGTTATCTCAAAGCTAGTTAGGGAATAGTGTTGCCATGAAAATGTGGAGATATTGCGAAAATTTATGTGCAGACAATACACAAATCATCATCATCATCAACGGCCCGTGACAGTCCACTGCTGGACTATGAGCCTCCTCCACTTAAATGGAGGGTTTTGCCATAACCTCCACGCTTGGCAGGCGGGTTGGAGATCGCAGATTAAAAGGTAACTGTATCAGAGAGCGCTGCTGCCCGTTCCCTGTTCAATGTGTAGTCCCTAATATTTAAAAAATAAAATTTATTTGTTAAGTCACCAATGTTTAATGAAATAGGACGTACTTGTAGGTTTCCAATAACAAAACTACAAATAAAATTATTCTATTAGGAATTTAATGCAGCAAGAAACATGTTGATAAGTTTTGAAAGTTTACGTTCTGCATGCATAAATCATCATCATCATCATCATCATCATCCACCCACTGCTGGGTACAGGCCTTTTCTCGACTGCGCCACTCCTCACGGTCCTGTGCCATCCGCATCCAGCCTGATCCTGCCAGTTTGGCAATGCCATCGGACCATCGGGCTGGTGGTCTGCCCACTGGCCTTGTTGTTCCCCTTGGCCACCACTCTGTGACTGCTTTGGTCCACCGGCCATCATTCCGTCTAGCCAAGTGTCCTGCCCATCTCCACCTCAATCTCGTGATTAATTTGCCTACGTCTTCGACCTTTGTTTTTCGTCGAATTTCAACGTTTGGCACACGATCAACGAGAGAGATACCCAACATGGAACGCTCCATCGCTCGTTATGCATAAATAGTGCATTATTTTTCTTGGTGAAAACATAACATGAAAAAACAAACAAAAAGTTATATTATACTCCCTTTTCAACTTATTTAAGGTAGCCACTCTGCCACTATACTTTGCATATCATCACAACAATACTTGTAATTATTCTTTTTTAACTTAATTCTTACCTGATCGTAGAGTGTCTTATACTAATCTGATTTATTTTTACAATCATTACAATTCTTTGATGAAATTCCCATCTCGGTAATAAAGGAGAATATAGATATTTTGGCAAAACCCTTAGCAAATTTTTATAATACTTGTTATGAGCAAGGTGTTTTTCCTGATCAGCTTAAAATTGCCAAAACTATACCCATCTATAAAAAGGGTACCAAAACAGACTGGAAAAACTATAGACCAATATCAATCTTGCCTACACTCTCAAAAATTTTCGAAAAGCTCATTGAAGCCCGGCTACTTAAGCACTTAAACTCCCAAAATATTATATGTAAAAGACAGTTTGGATATCAGCAGGGCATTGGCACAAATGATGCCATTGAGACTTTAGTAGATGATATTACCAATGAACTCAATAATAGAAGAAAGGTTGCAGGACTTTTCTTGGACCTCAGTTCGGCTTTTGATACAGTGGACCATGAAATATTGATTGCGAAGCTCGACCATTATGGGGTACGTGGAAAGTTCCTTAATTTGTTGCGATCATATCTCTCAAACAGACATCAATTTGTGGAAGTAACTTCTATCGAAGATGGACAACAGAGGACACACAGTTCCAAATTACAAAAAATTTGTAGGGGAGTACCTCAGGGCTCAATTTTAGGTCCAATTCTATTTCTTTTGCTTACTAACGACCTAAACAACTTCATGGTTAATTACATGGCCGATATTAAGGTCGTGGCATTTGCTGACGATACTAATGCTGTGGTTTCTGCAAACGGTATTGAAGAGTTGAATTGTAAACTTGGTGGGGCACTGGGGGCTTTTCTCCATTGGTTTGATATAAATAATTTGAGACTAAATGCCAGTAAAACTAAAGTAATACTCTTTAAAAATACAACAAACTCAAAAGACACACTGAATGTCACTTTAAATGGTGAAAAAGTGAGTGTTGTCAACTCATGCAAGTTTTTGGGGGCACAAATAGACTCTTTGCTTAAATGGAAAGAGGAAGTGACAATATAGTTGCGAAGTTAAGCACCGCCTGTTATGCTCTTCGAAGCCTACGAGAGGAAACCACAATTCACCACTTAAAAATCGTATATCATGCTCTGGTGGAATCTAGACTTAGATATACGATCAAGTTCTGGGGCAATGGATACAACTACAATATAAATAAGGCATTTGTTGCACAAAAACGAGCCATTAGGACAATGGTCAGAATCCCTCAGTGGGAATCATGCAGAGAGCACTTCAAGGTTCTAAATATATTGACCGCGCCCTGCCTCTACATTCTCGTGCTTCTCTCTGAACTAGTTAAGAATATAAACCGGTATGAAAGCGAGGATGAGAGAGCTATAAGACTGTTGACACGAAGAAAAGACCTAAAGATTCTATTATATCCTAATTTGCGAATATCAAGGCATTGCGTACGTTATCAGGCTGTAAAATTGTTTAATGCTCTTCCTGTTGAGCTTAAATCTGTTCATAGTCATAAATTGTTTCGTAATAAGCTAAAGACCTTTTTGTTGAAAAAATCCTTTTATTCTGTGAATGAATATCTTGAAAACAGGTAAATTATTATTGAATTATTTAATCGTATTTTTAATCTTTGAGACATTGTCATTCACACTATTATTATTATTATTATGACAAATTAATATTTAATGTTTTGAGATAAATGTATTGACTATTATGATAATGAAAGTAACATACAATTTTAATTATATAATTATTAGATTTTCAAGTATAATATATAGGTATTTTTGATGGGTTTTGACTTTTGTTAATAATAACTAAACTTGTAATGTAAATGTTTTAATTTTGTATCTTTTCTTGTTTTATAATTTGTCTTATGAATTTTATTCGTGTCCAACACAATGTACTTTTGTTATGGATTAATAAACTTGAAACTTGAAACTTGAATCTTCCTAATAAACATAATATACATTATTATTACCAACTCCACGATCCCACCAAGGCAATGCAGAACATCTTTCAGTAGCAGTACCCGCTAACATCTTCAATAACCTGATAAGCCGCCATCTTGGATTCCGTAACCATGGCAACTGCACGTGTAGGTGCGAGCGCATGGCGCGAAATGATCCACATACTTTTAGTGTTGAAGTGTTACATTCCTAAATTGGAAATAAGAACTTGTTTTAAAAAAAAAGAGTTTTTTTTGTAGTTGTTTACGAAATACCATATCTGTCTATGGGAAAATTACATATGACATTTAGTGTTATTTTAGAGAGCTTGCCCAAAAAGTCAGTGTATATTGTTATGCCTTCTGTGTTATGCCCAACTATCTTATTTTTAATAAAGTTGATGGCTTTGATTTAATGTACCTATATAGAATTATTATAAGGATAAAAATATCTAATATAGAGATTAGGTATTTTATTTTATTTTTGCCACAAAGATAATAAAAAATAATATTAATGTTTATGTGCGGTATAACTTTAATTTACACGTTACGTCATTATTCGGACCCTTTAAAATCATGATATTATTATATTCAACAGTTCTGTTACTACACCGCTAATTTGCTTTAATATACAAGTCTTTCATCAAGGCCAAGGTATCTATTTCTTTGCTAATAAATAGGACCAGGAAACCATAACTCTTTACAATAGGTAAATCAAGTTGGCTTCAGCTTACATTGCTGCTAAACATCTATTTAAAAGGGACGTAATCATTCATAGCAATAAATAGCTCTTGATTTCTGTGGCTCTAGGCCTTTTAAACTGACTGTCTGTCTATTTTTGTAAAAAAAAAACATGTCTAGAGCTGTCAAGAAATTGATGAATATTTTTTGGAGAAAAAAATACTCATTAATTTCAGTTTTTCGTCGTTAATAATACGTAAAATTGACAACGCCCAACTTTATTTTGAGAAATACTCTATAATTATTTTTTTGTTCAGTAATGTCTACAGACAAATCTTTCAATCTTGTGATTGATTTTATGATATTTTGCTGTCAACATCAAAAATACTGATGTCCTCCACAAGTCCTTAGTTCATCGTATATAGGTACTTAGTACAGCAATGTACGCAGAAATGGGCTCATCATATGCCTATGCGCAGATTCGACTTAAACACAATCTAAACACCTAGGGACAGGTCTTCTTACTGCCCCTAGTCACGCGACGGCTAATGATGTGAAGAAGGATTTATGGGCGCACAAACCTATGCCTTTCGCATAAATTTTTAAGAAAAAAAAAAAACGGTAATAGATCTGTTTTGCATAGTGTTAGGAGAAGACAGGAAGTTGAGATTTGGAATTAGAGTGACGTGGTTCTGTAGGTAAATTAAAGCCGGTGATAGAAATACAACCATTTTTTAAATCTATTATGATTTATGTTTGTAGTACCAGTTCTACACATGGTTCCATTATTACGCTATTGTATGTATGTTATGTACCTACGCTATAGTAAAAAAATGGAATAGAAAAAATAAACATAAAAATGAAAAATTAATAATCACATTATTATAAGTATTTAGAATGTATTAAAGTCTGAATATCGTTAGTATCAATACAATACCTATTGTCTATCCTTTTTAAATAAAAGTCCTTTAAATTAATGCGCTTAATTTTATTAAATGGGCTGAAGGAATCCTAAACTAACAATTTAATAGCCTTATTTTGCATAGAGTTTAGAAAAACAAGCGTATCTATTATTTAATCTACTATATTACAATCTGTTTGACCATGTTTGTGTTTTATTTGATTGGAATTCAAAATCGAATTCTTTAGTTCGCACGCGAATTTGACAATGACAGTTTTATTTTTAATTGGGGCATTGGCTTTTCTAGGCCGTACAGCCTTGTTTTAATTTTCTATTTGTCATAATTATTTAGCTATTAACATTTTGATTACTTTTCTGATAATGTTTCTTGATAGGATTATAAATTCGAAGCTTTATTACAGAGTTTTTATTTCAGTTTCTATTGTTTTCATTATAGTTTTTATCACATACTTACAACTCATACATAACTGAGTGATGCTGGCTGAAAATTTCGTTTTCTTTGTTTTCACTTTTAGAACCGTAAGCGTGTAAATTATGTGCAATTATGAAAAAGTATTGCACGCTAGAGCGTTGCTTTTTACCGTTTTTTCTCAAATCAGTTAAATAACTCGTTACAGCATTCTAATTACAGCTGTTTATACGAATCAAGAAACGCACTTTTTTATATGAAAAAATCTCTTTACACGCACGATTAGATTTTGCAGTAACTTGTTATAATTTATGTCAGTTTTTACTCGTTAATTAAGACAGTTTTCTTTATTTCTCACGTAATATTCACGTAAAGTTTACTGCGTTCTGTAAAAGTGCCATGTAATGACAATATCGTTAACGAATACATTTACACGGACGACAGTGCGTTCTCCGTGCTTCCTTTTTTAAAACTAACCCAGCCATATAAACTTTTTGTAAGATATAAACATGTTTTCCATTGCATTAATTCTTCCGTTAAAGTTTTTGGAAATAAGTACTTAGGTATTTCGTGGATTTAATAAACGGAAAATAAAACGAATAAGATTCTACTTTACACCCCATTCACATAGCTATCATAAACATGAATAATTTATTGAATAATAACTTCATTTCGTCATAAAAACCATATTAACATCAAAATGAACGTTCTCTTAACATAAAATACTCGAGTAGATACAATATTGCAAGGAATATATTAAAAAGTGAATTAAGAATTCCACACATTGACTCGACCGTCTGTGTTGTACACTGTAATATGTTAACTCGAAACAAACTAAAAATAATATCTTGCAGAAAGTATGTTGGTTTCATTTGTTTTAGGTAGCTTTAATGAAGTTCAATAGTCCATTAGTCAGAGTGCTTTTGTTGCTAGCTTAAAGCCCAAGGGGCTCAAGCCTACCCTGAAGTTGGGCGATCAGGCCATAGTCAACCACGCTGTCTCAGTGCGGTTGGACCCAATCTGAAATTCTTCGCGGGAGCGAGCACGATTCCTCGCGAATAAGTCAAAGCCAAAATCAAAATTATTTATTTCCATAGGATGTTATTACATCACTTAGATCCGTCATTACATTTTTTTGGGTGAGTTCACTAACACAATGGCGGAATCTGTGGAGAAGAGCTCACCGAAGAAACTCCACAGTCGTCGCATCTTTTGCGTTTCCTTTTTTAAATAAAATATTGTCAATTACAAAATTAATGCTTATTATATATCGAAAAAGCCTGCTACTCAAACAATCTATTCCCATGAACATCTGTCTTCTAAGTAATCAGATATCCTATAGTAACCTTTTTTATACAATATCTGTTTTATAATTATTTTAAACTTGTCTAAAGGCAATGTTTCTTTCACCATAAGAAAGTCAAATAAACGTACTTAATAAATTCAAAAACACCTTAGCATGTGGTGGGTTTTGAATCGCCATTCCTCCCGGAAGGAAGGCAGTGGCCCTAGCCACACCACCGACACGCTCTTCCATAAATACCTACAAATTGTGTGAAAGGCATCATCGCTGGTAGTAAAAAATAGCACTACCTATATATAAGATACGAGATTAACCGGTACCTACCTGTTCATAATGTTCATACATTGTAATTACTTTTAACCTTACTTTCTGAGAGCTTTTGTGCGAGTACCTAGCAGGGCGGGCCAGTGTCGTAATATTTACCGGTAAACACCGGTTTTTAAAATTTTAGTACTCGGTATCAGTTTTTTTTTAGAGAAAACTTTATACATATTTAAAAAATTGTACATAATGTTTTTTTTTATTCATCTTTGTTAATGGCTACAGTACGTATAAGTATTATATCCGATGAAGAATCGACGACGGTTCAGTGGTTTCCCTCTGATTTGATTAGATAAATGCTGTTAGCTCTGTTCACTCTGTAAGTGATATAAGTATCATATGACCATATATATAATACATTCCAGTAATACCAACCAATGAAGTTATTACGATGACGCGACGCCGCCGACGGGGCCCCCTAGCCTAGGTTGGTAGTAGCTGCCCATACGTCGTACGTTATGTGATGAGCTCTAGTGTTTGCCTTGTGTGTTGTTTATCTATATAGTAAGTTTGTATTTATCTATTTAAATATTGTATATCAGCTGTCTGATACTCAAAGTACAAGCTCTGCTTAGCTTGGAATCAGATGGCGAGATGTGTGATATGTCCCCAGATATTTATATACATATAAACTATTGTAGTAATTTGACCAAAGTTGAGTCGTTTAAAAAAACCTGTACTTTTTTATTATTTAAAAATTATGTATCTGATATCTATCGCTATTTACTATACTATTATTTATTCTGTGCTATTTATTTGTCGTACCGGTATGATGGCTAAAATACCGGTATCGTAACTCTGGTATCAAGTAAATAAGTGGGTACGAACTCAGGCGGTCTTCACGCGATATTATACGAAGATTAATAGTTTATTAAGTGGCCGATCTGATTAAAGGACCTTAAAACAGTAGATTGACTTCAGGTAATTAAATGGTATTTTTTTATAATAACATGCCCTTCAACGTGAATTGTTTTTGATTGTAGTTTTGCATACATTGGTAAGAGCAGCGTGGTCCAGTGGCTATGGCTAGGGCCGCTGCCTCCCGTCCGGGAGACCCGGGTTCGATCCCCACCACGAATTTCGAATTAATATGTACGTTTATTCGACTCTCTTACAGTGAAAGAAAACATCGTGATGAAACCTGCACTAATACTCTCAACGTCTCTCAGTGGGGACGTATTTGAGCTGTTGATGATGATACATTGGTCCCGATTCTGAAAGTCACGCTTTAATCTTTTAATTTCTATATAAGTAATAAAAAAGATAAGTGCAAGTACGTTTTTGAAATAAACTCATTAGGTACTCATTTGAAAAACATGTTTTAAAAATATCAGTCTTCAGAGAAAGTTATTAAATTTGTGTCCTAAAAGCCAACTTTGTTTTTGTTTCATGGTAATTAGCAGAAACCATGAATTATTTTATTTACTGTTCGTAATCTTGTAACATCCAAAATTTATTCTTATATTTATTTATTCACCAAGAGGTAGGCCACATCCGACAAAGTAAGGCAGCGATATCAAAAGCAACGCTTGTCCTTTCGAACATCATCATCATCATATTCAGCCCACATCCACCCACCGCTGGGTACAGGCCTCTTCTCGACTGCGCCACTCCTCACGGTCCTGTGCCATCCGCATCTAGCCTGATCCTGCCAGTTTGGCAATGCCATCGGACCATCGGGCTGGTGGTCTGCCCACTTGCCTTGTTGTTCCCCTTGACCACCACTCTGTGACTGCTTTGGTCCACAGAACTTTGGTTCGAACAACAAAAACAAAATTGTTTAAAGTTCAGGTTTAAGTAAGAACATCTTAAATTAATAAAGTAAATTATAAACAAATAAACTTTACACACTGTAATATTTTCCCATCAACGCTTTCAGCTTAACTCTTACACCATCTCAAGCCTTCGCTTGCAATTTTTTTACGACCCCCGCGAATAGTCTTCGAAGTAATTAAGCACAACGTCTGCCTATGCATATTCGCATTATTTAGCCTTCGTAAAGGACTTTAAAAGCCCTTTTAGGGTTCTGTCGGTTGAAAATAAACTATTGTGTTTATTTTGTCTGCATTGTCTGCATAAATCATTGTTATAGGCATTTATGTTAACTAAATATGACTCTAGAGTTGTCGAGTTTTAAATATAACATCTTATTTTAAATGGAACAACTAGCGGCTAGCGTGGTCAACTAAGGTCTAATCGCCCTAATGCAGGGTAGGCTCGAGCCCCTCAGTGGGGATGTATATGAGCTGTTGATGATTATGAATTAAAATTCAATAGAGCAAACTCTAAAGATTTTATACATACCTAACTGTTCAAAAATTTTAGTCTGATTTTTAATGATTATTTACTTTTTACTTTAGAAACAAAAAATACATAGATATGAAGTAGGTAAGTAATTATACTTTAAAAACAGACTTTCTTAATGTTAAATTGAACAAAATATATCAGTTTCAGTCTACAGAATCCTTTCTGTTATATTGAATATCCTCGCTTGCCAAGTTTGATTAAAGTTCTTACAATTCTTTTTGTTTTTTTTACGAGTATTGCTTCGAATGATTCACCGTGCCTTTTCGAGATTATGATAAAGTGAACCGCCCGTGGATTCGCTTGTGTGGTTTTCGTTTCGTGACAGTTAAGAGAATTTCCTTCAGTAGAAGTAGTCTTATTTTTGTACATTTATTATCAAAATGCTAGTTTTAAAAACAAAAAACAAACTTCATTGTATAAACATTTTATGATATAAAATATACTCGTCAGGGGAGAAAAAAGGGAAAAGAAATGAGATCCAAAACTCAATAAAAAAAAAAAGGAAAAGACTCTTTATCGCCTTGATGTTTAAAGCAATAGCATTTACTTGACGTGTCTAAACTGTGTTCTCGGTGTAAAATCAATCATTATTATCTGAACTAGTATTTAAAATGGGATATCTGCCAAATCTCATCAAAGTTGGTTAAGCCGTTGAGAAGAAAAAGTAAGATGCAAACAGAATTTCTTTCGCATTTATTATTAGTACGGATATGGACGAACAGATCGAACTTTTTAATGTGCACTTATACGAGTATGTTTATTGCAATGGTCTTGCTAAGTATACTGTTAAAGAGCTAGTGGCTTGATTTAATTATTGAGTTTCGTTTTATTATTTATTACGGCTGTATGAATTAAATTATTTTGATTTTAATTTGATTAAATGCAGAGCTGAAATACCGATATTTTATTATACGTACCGCGATTTTGTGAAATTTGCCATCACTACTGAACGTTATTAGCACTTGTATTTACAAATAAAAACATGAATGTGTAGGCGCCTTATTCAACGTGTATTTTATATCGTCTTGATTGGACGTATTTTGTCATTGACAAGATAAAAATTGAGACTTCTGAAAAGTTGTGGAACCTTTGTTATTCAGTTCCACCCGAAAGGTTTTTAATAAATTAGCACATTGTATTAATAAATATGAATAAATGTTAGTTTTTAATAGCACGTGACGTTGCGGTCGAGTAGTCCAGATGTGTTCAAAGATTTAAGCCAGAGACCGGACTACCCGTTGGAAAACCCCTTCAGTCGTTTGGGTTAAGTATTAACAGAATGATAATTAAAATAAATACATGTTTATCAGATTCCTTGATAGGGTTGAATTACTCTGTTGAATTTGCAAACGTTATAATTACAACATAAGTATGTAATATAATAAGAGTACGAGATATCGTTGATCAAAATCGTTCCAGTCCCTGATTTAAGCTACAAATTTCTCATATGAAGAAACTAGTTTGACAATTTGTCATAATAATAATAATAACTATTACTAGACGAAACAAAACTTGACCGTAGGTCGTAAGTGTGACAAGTACAGACCATGTGTACTTATACACTGCATGATACGCGCAAAAAGAGAGTATTACTCGTTACATTCCCACGTTGAATGCGCCCGCGTCGTTTTTGCGCCTACAGTACTAGGGCTGGGATTATACATTTTTTTTGTTGTTGAAGATAATTGGAGTCATTGATGATGATGACGTTTTGGGTTTGAGACACGAGCGTAATCAAGTTATAAGTATAGTCCATAGTGCTATTATTATACGCAAGTGTAATGATTTTTAAAGAATAGAAGTATGAAGAATGTTTTTAATATTATTAATCTCTGTACTTGCGGTTAGAGTTAAACAGGCTTGAATAGTTTTCCGAGTAAAAAAAACTTTTATGGCTTTTTAAAACGACCGGACCGCGACTTCATCCCTTACGATACGAGTTAAATATATTCTTTTGGGTATTATTCCCTGCCAATCAACCCACACGATGATTTTGTATAATATTATAAGAAAATATAAAAAATCGTTAGCAGAATTTTTAACAATAGCAAAAATTACTATCGGTTTTGGCCATCCCTAATCCTAGCCACATCATTACCCGTTTCGCACGTGGCGAGCTGGCAATGGCGGGAAAGTCGGCCATCTTGAAAAAGTTGCCGCGCGGCTCCTTGCAGCCATCAACGCATGTAGAACTAGAACTATCCATGTTAGGTGTGCGGTGTGCTTTAAATTTTTAATATATAATTGCTCTCTTGAATTGGTCTGAATCAATTTTCTAATGGGTTTTCTTTAATTAATTGCATATTTCTAACAAATTGATAGGTACTTTACGTTTTTTATTTACGCGTTTTTAAACAGTACTTTTCTGAAGATTTCCGTAAAAAAGATGACGTCATTGATTTCGTCTATATTTCAAATGTGAAATCAATATCTAAATCTGCAATGTATCTTCTTAAATTATAATTACATTAATATTAATCAATCCATATAATAAAGCGTCTGTATTTATGTGCAGACTCAATAGTTTTATAAAAAAACCAAGATGTTGATATAGAGTAAGGTTTATCAAATTGTTACAAAGTAAAAATCATTTTTGCCGACTTCGTTAAATGATTTTGTCCTTGTGTTTAAAAGCATCGTTTTTGGAAGAGTAATTGGTCGTTTAACAGCAGGTGGCGCCTGTTTACTCATAATAAATCTGCAATTGCATGTCTTTTAAAAGTCAGTTCATTTATAAGATAGGAATGGAAAGAATATGAACTAACAGTTGCGCTTAATATTTGACAGGACTTATTTTTGTTTTAATCCATATATGGCACTGTTGAACAAAGTAGTAAAAAAAAGTTTAAGATCTGGGTTTTGCCAACTCAAGCTACCTGTCATTAAAATGACATTAAACTACTGTTAACACATCAATAAACATTTTATCTTTATCTCCCGTAATAATTACCAAACTAAATGAAATACAAAATTATAATTAAAAGGCTTGCTGCCACACATACAAAAAATAAACTTGAAATTCTTTCTGCATGTAAATGATACGGAAACATTATTCCGCATATTTTAAAACGATTTTTTACTTAATTCTTGTTCTTGATTAATTTATCGATAACGGTTTTGTCGATAAAGTTTCAAGAGCAATGTTTGGGTCATTAAAAGTATTAAAATATAAAACATCGGATTCGGTACGACTGTAACAGATTTTAATGTTTTTTAACGAATTAAAAGTTTCTAAACGAGCTAGACTCATTTGAATCAGTATTTTATGCTAGTCAATTTATAAAAATTGGAACAATATTATATTGACCAGTAACTATAACCTAGTTGGCAGTGAATTGTCCTTCTGGGCAAGGGCTTTGGGACCGATTTCTATGGAAGTTAATATTCAAAAGTTTTATCTGAATATTTGTTTCGAATATGCCTGTTTTATATTATGTAGTTCTTCTCTAAACGTTCTTTTGTTTTATTTGCTGCGCAAAAACCTTCCTTTCCATCTTTATATAAAAAAAACAACCTTTCCCTTGAAAGTATAAAAACAAAACAGAAAGGTTTATATTGTTCTTCTATTCATAAAATAATTATAACTTATTGTATCTAATATCCAGTGCTATACATTTTATAGTTCACATGCGCATGGGCACAGGCTATGATCTGTACAATTAATTTCAGTTATCAAGTGAGCAATCATAGTGTTATTGGTGGGAGTGATCGTAATGTAGCTGTAATAATGTTCGCGAGATAATTGAAGAATACTTTTAAAACGAACAGCGTTTCAGTGAAGTTGTTGAAGTCAAAGATCAGAAGTGGGATAGACTGAACGTATTTTAACATCCATAAACAAAATAATACGCCGTGTGGTGACGGCAGAGTAGAATACATTTGTCACCAACCCCTACTCTTTCCGTGGGTGTCGTAAGAGGCTACTTAGGGACTACACATTGAACAGGGAATGGGCAGCTGCGCTCTCTGATACAGTAATCTTTTAATCTGCGATCTCCAACCCGCCTACCAAGCGTAGAGATTATGGCAAAACCCTCCACTTAGTGGAGGAGGCTCATAGTCCAGCAGTGGACTGTAACGGGCCTTTGATGATTTTGATAGTAAGTAAGTATAATAAATATTTTATTTTTTCAAATAAAATTATAAAAATGAATAATAATACATTTCACACTATCACACTAATATTATAAGGATGTTTAGATGTTTGGATGTTTGTTCCGCCTTCACGCTTGATCAACGGGGATGAAATTTGGAATGGATGTAGTTTGTAACCTAGATTAACGCATAAGATACTTTTTACGGGCAAAAGTGTTATTCCCGCGGGAAAATCTTACACAACGTGAGTGTAGTCGCGGGCGGACCGCTAGTTTAAAATAAGGCATAATTTTATTTTTCACAATGAACATTCTGTTATGAAATTCAAAAGTTTTAGAAAATATATTTAGTGATCTTCGTCATTGTAAGGGTTCAAGTTTTTTTATACTTTTACTTGATTTTATATTCTGTTCCAGACACAAATATACACTCTCTGCATTCTGTTCCCATCTTGAGCTTGAACATCAGAGTGTGAAATGAATTATACAGTGTATAACAATTCTTTCGATCCCGAATCGATCGCCCTACTCGATTATTCGATTGCATTCTGTTTATGGGTGTTAAAAATTAATTAGATTTCTCAACACGTATACCGTGGGCTAAGGGCTCGAAACCGGTTGAAAACGGATGAAAGTACCGGTAAATATACTAGAGAAACCGGTACTTATCTAAGAAAAACAATTTGATAGTTTTAGTGTTACCTTTTACGAGTACCTTGGGTGAATCTAAAACCTAGCAATAAGGATTAATTTTGCACACAAAAGCAAATCTGTAATCTTCAGTGCATGAATGATGTTGTTGTACCTTTGAGAATTAATATTCTTTAAAACTAAAGCTGCTGACGTGTTAATCAAGAAATACCGGTATTGAGGAGACCGGTATCGATAAATACCGGTAGTCCAAGCCCTAGGCCGTACAATTTAATGATAACGAATGAAATTTTATGTGGAGATAGGACGTAAAACGTTAAGTATTCATTATTTTTGTAATAATTTTTATTAGGATTGCTAAGTTAATTACTATCACGTCGGGTTTCTCTTGTTTAGAGCAGATATAATAAACTAGTGGCTCTGCGAGCTGTAGACCTCGCGATTTTTTTGAAATAGCTGAAATATATATTTTTACTTTTCCGACCCCATAATTCCGCTATTTTTAAAATTTTCGTGAACCTGAATCAGCAAAAAAAAAAATCGATATAATTGTAGAACCGGCTCATAAAATTTCATGCTTCATTCATACATCCGGTCTTCTTTCTAACATTTTTCCAAAGAGACGCTTCGCTTGTTATTTAGGCTAGAATCCTTTGATCTATTATTAAGATTATCGGCTCACGTTTTTCAGCTTCATCAGGATGAATACGGATAATAGTTAATGTTTCCGTTATATGATTACTAAATCCGTTTTAGTAGCTTAATCAAGTCAAATCTATAATTAACAATTTCATTATGATATAATAAATATAAATAAGCTAATATCAAAAAACTAAATTTATCTATACATATTTAGATTTAGATTTAGCCCGAAATGTCCCACTGCAGGGCAAAGGCCTCTCTCTCTTTCCTCCATTCCTTCCTGTCTTGGGCCATCTCTCGCCATCCGTTATTATAGACGTCTAATTCGTCACACCATCTCCTCCTTGGACGACCTCGAGTCCTCGACGTCTTCTACCATTTACATATAAAGTTAGTATCTCCTTCGGTGTCTTATTTGGTAAACAAACATGGCGATAAGGTGACCATAGACACAAAATAGTGCTTCCAAATAATATATTTCGTTGATTTAATTGAATGTAATTGAATTGGTGATTAATTGTAATTGGTGATTACAAGCATTTCGGAATATCCTACGTCGTATATCTCTTACTCTAATTTGTCATCATTGACGTATTTATTGTAGTGATGGGTTAACTCGCTTTGTCTAGAGTAGGTCAAGTTGAAATGGTAGCCAACTCGAGTCGCAACTCGAGTTGACTCGACTCGAGGCGGGCGGCGGCGGCGGCGGCGCGGCGCGTGAGTGCGACGTGGGGCGCATTCCGAATCAGACTTTCAGTACTGTCAGCGATCAGAAAAGCAAAAAAGTATGAGTTATGACAGCTGACAGTAGGCGAAACCCATACAATCTAATCGCTGACGGCGCTGACAGTTTGATTCGAAAGTCACTTAAGCGTGTATCGGAACGCGCCCGTGATTCATTCATTATAACATTTAACATACATTTTTTAATTGCAATGGATAGAGACGTCACGTCTGACCACTTATTTGTCGAATCTATTTTTCTCTGTCTACTTATATTTTTAAAGATTCAACCAGTCTATTCCGATTAAATAATTGAATTGTGTATGAGTGCGTGATATACCTCATCTCTAAAATCCAAAGATAATGTAGAGATACCCGATCGAAATATGGTTTGAGGTTAGAACGATTTATTGATAATTTTGCGAAAAACTTAAGTTTTCGATGATTAATTCTAACAGAATTTGTGAGTGAATGCTTGATAAGTGTTTGTTTCAGGTGTATTAATATTTTGGGCTAGTTCTATAGTGTGATCAGCCCGTAAACTTGAGATTTTGTCGAGGTAAGTGGTTTGTTTACCAAATAAGACACCGAAGGAGATACTAACCTTACCTACCATTAAATTGTGCCTGGCCAACATAGAAGATTATGTAAGAAAAAATATATGAGGAGCAATTTAGAAGCCAAACCAATGAGTTTTATTAGAATTTTTGTCGGGCATCATGTAAAAACTACTGCATAAAATTGGATGCGGTTTTCACATTTGTAATGCAAGTTAGACATACGTACGCCGCTTAGAAATCGAGTTATCTTCATTTTTGTCATTTCGGAGATAAAATTTTATCACGCAAGCAAATAAGTCGCGGCTAACGTCTAGTATTTAAAAAATGACAAAAAAACATTGCTGTTATATGCTAAGAAGTAATGTAGAATTTGAATTCAATTATCCAGCATACAGTCATAATAGCAATATTAAATCGAGTATCAATTTGCTTAGCTCAGTACCCTTTAGCCTACGCAACACACAGAAGGCCAGATGTTATCTTGGTCGTGGAGTTATGTTCCGTGATTTTAGTAAACTTTACTATTAACCAGTGTAAGGTGAACTATTGAGTTTACCTCGCCGATATGGATTTTGCTGATCTAATAGTAGATTTAACCTGTTTAAGATGAATGTTTCAAAGATGAATAAAAGTGTATTTTTTAAAGGATAGTAATATTCTGAACGAAAAATACTATTTCACCCTACATAAATATTAAACTTTCGTAAAAGCATAAAGATGGTTGGGCTTTGCTCGAAACTTTCAGATTTTTCATCGGAATAGGGCATCGGACTAATTTCTTTTTATTTTATAAATCCAAACTTCTTAGTTTCTGCTATCGAACACTAAACAAATTTTTGCTCTCTCTTTAAAATTGACCGAGTTATAAAATTCAAGATTAGACAGAGAAGAGAGGCACATACCCACTTATGACGTCATTTGTTAGTAACGCCATATATTCTCCATACATAAATCGTTTTTGAAAGAGACAGACATATTGAAACTTAAAAAAATCACTGTAAATTAGTTTATCAACCGATTCTGTTTTTTTCTTCGCGAATCGTCTGCTAAATAATTCATAAAATATGGTAAATTCATAAAACATGGTGAACAGTCCGATCCCCGAGCTCAATAACAATCTGTAAGGTTGACTTACGAAGCACAAAGTCACACGTTCATATTCCCGCCCAAGGCAATGTGTCTGGATGTTGTTTAACTATATAAGTATGTATTTATTTATATATGTATATCAGCTGTCTGACACCCATAGTACAGGTTCTGAGATCAGATGACCGTGTGTGAGCTGTCCACACATTTATTCCACCCGCGGCTACGATCGCGTTGTGTAAGATTATTCCCGTAGGAATAAGACTTTTTCTCGTTAAAAGTATCCTATATGTTAATCCAGGGTACAAACTATCTTTATTCCAAATTTCATCCCAATCCGTTCAGTTGTTTTTGCTTGAAAGAGTAACAAACATCCATCCATACACATCCATCCATACACATCCATCCATACAGGATGTATGGATGGATGTTTGTTACTCCATCCATCCATCCATCTTTTAAAAAATAATCTAAAAGTGGTTGAAAAGAAAACAGCAGATTTCATATGAGTATATATTATTATTATAGGTGGGTCTTGCTTGATATCGTAATAGGCGAATGTCGATTCATATGGGAATATTAAAGTTCAGCAGCTGGCAATAAGCTGTACCTTTCGGTAGTATTTTTATCGTGATCTGTAATGTATTCATCTTGCGACCTTTTCTGAAATATTATGCTGCCATTTAAGGATAACACAAATTAAGAATATAATATACTTTAAACAAGTATATAGCTTAAACGTAC
Organism: Carpatolechia fugitivella; assembly: GCA_951230895.1. Classification (NCBI taxonomy): domain Eukaryota; kingdom Metazoa; phylum Arthropoda; class Insecta; order Lepidoptera; family Gelechiidae; genus Carpatolechia; species Carpatolechia fugitivella. Next base: position 16,530,229 of record OX579655.1, on the reverse strand, counting down.
AAAAGATAGATGAAAGGGTGAACAGATAGGCGTCAAAGGCGGCTTATCGCTAAGGTAGCAATTTCTTCCAGGCAAACTTAGGGTACAAGAAAGTAGCATTAGAACTGTGGGACAGTGCACACAAGAAAAACAGAATAGGATAAGCTAATACTATTAATTAAAATTAGATAAACAAACTACTTATTCTTAGGGCATACAAACCTACATACACAATATATGTCAAAGTAGCTACATTAATAAATAATACAACTACATAATATACTATGGCTCCGGTTCATGCTCTAATCCTAATTTTAAAATCCAGCTATCCTTTTCGTTTTCATAATCAATGAAAGAGAGGAACAGGCTACAGATGAACGATTACTATTTTGAATGATTGCTGACCTAAATTAATTATCTGTCAAATACTTTTAAATACCTATAGACATAGACAACATTTATTTGACGCTAAACAGTTTTAGTTCGCTCAAAAATTAGGATTAGAGCGTGACATCAAGAATTAGGTCCATGATCTGGATTAGAATTAGGTATATATTATTTATATTTCCTGAAAGAAAATGTTAAAATAGTATGTTTATTTCAGTAGAGTGACTCTCATTCCAGAGGTTTTGGTTCGTTCGAATCCAGGCGAGGACATTGTCAAACATAAGCCTATTTGTGAGACTTTCCCTAGCTTGATTAGATACATGATGCTTTTGACGGCTCTGTATAATTTACACCAGGGTTTATCAAAGTCAAAGTCAAAGTCAACACTATAAATTAAAATATCGGGTCGGTTGTGGATCTTATTGATGGTAATGATCTATTTATCCTACTAATATTATAAATGCGAAAGTTTGGATGTTTGTTGCCGAATCACGCTTGAACCACTGGACGGATCGGGATTACACTTGGCACACGTATGGGTTACGTCGTGGAATAGGACATAGGCAACTTTTTATCGCGGGAAAACACTTCATTCCTACGGGAAAACTCATTAAACGCGGGTGAAACCGCGGGCGGAAAGCTAGTACAAAATAACATTAAAACCTCAAATACCGTACACCATTTTCGTCATAAACAAAACCTTTAATCATATGTAGCAAAAAGTCAGTTAGCCTCAGAAGTTCTTCAGTAGTAATTTCCGAATTCCACACCGATCAATTTGCTATAACACCTTCGTGTTTCCGAGTATTGAGAAGATTGCCATGCGTACGCACCGCTGTCCAGCCAATCACCGATCGACAATCACACTCGGACGAGAAATCAAATTTCGAATTATAAGGTGTTACTGTTGCGTACTGGCCGGTGGAAAAGTAATTTTGAATTAGGGATTTGGAAGTTTTGTGGAAAGTCGTTTACGATCTTTATAATAGGGATGGGAATTGGTACGTTGCGCATGGAAATTTTATTTTCAGTCGACTGGAGGCAAAATCAAGGACAAAATTGCTAGGAATAAAAGTGTACCGGGAAGGGTGAAAAGAAAATTTACAAGAAATCTGGTAGCAATATTTGAAATATTTTTAAATCTGGAGTTTTATACATTTGTCAAATGCGTTTCTTCTGGCTTAATAAACCTGCTTTTCTCGTGATCCTTATCCTTCTATTCGAATACAATACGCATGTAATTATCCGTAGAACTTAAAACTGTGCGTTAAAATAAAACATTTTATTTTTCGAGTTCTCGACATTGATCGATTACTCAAACTTGAACTCCATTTACTAGACTCTAGTCTAAAAAAATTTAACTTAAACACTGTTAATATTTTCTAAAAATACTTTTAAAAATAAAGCACAGGGATTGGACGAAAGTAATTCCGATCCGACGTCTTCTTTTAATAAAGCGCGTGGTTTGACGGGTCTCGGAGGGGTAAGTGGGGAGAAGGGGGGGCGGGGTGATTATAGGGACGCGCGGGCGCAGTAATGACGGATCGCCGCGGACGGTTAATGAGAAATGTGGCAGTGGCAGCCCTAGTACGGTTAATTTTTCTTCTTTTTCTTTTAATGGCTTTCGGTTTTGGAAGGTTGGTTTAGACGGCTTGTGTTTAGGTTTTAATGAGTTTTTGCTAGGTATTTTTGTGATGTTTGAGGAGAATAAGGGAGTTGACGAAGACTTTTTCCCTAACTGACCTAATATAAGTTGACGAAGAAGTCAAATGGAGACCGCCTTTTTGGGTGATTGATTCCCTACTGTAGCATCATCGGGCCGCGATGGTCCGCGTGTTGGCTATATAATTAGATGCTGGCTGCATTATTTGTTTTAATTTGTATTTGTTATTTTTTCAAATATTTGAAATAAAGCAAGTAACCTTCGTAATGAGCTCTTGGGTCATCTTTAGTAAACTTTAATACAACAATTGAATCGCTTACACTTTGCTGACATTTTTAGATGATGCCAAGAGGCCTTGTGGTGGCTTCAGTAATGTACTATCACATTAAATTCACCGAACAATCATCCAAGAATATCTATCTTAAACCTACAAATATCACTCGACACTGGCGAAATACGTCTACATAAGCAGTGTCGCCATTAAAAAAAACTTCATAATGTCGGTATTGGGTATTTGACGGACGAAGCGATCGTCTTTTATTTCCTCTGAGATTTTGACACAGTCTTGTCTGTGGTTTTGTTCGAGTAGCTGTAGTGTGCGGCCAATTTTTGAAATATGAACCTCTAGTTTCGAAAATAAATATTATATTTCTGATAGCAAAGGAATTTTATCTCGCACAATTTATATTGTAACCTACACCCGAGTAGTTTTCAATTTTACTTTAATAAAATATCTAGCCATTTTTTTTAAATAACGTGACCCTTATCCCTGTAAGCCATAAACTGCAAATGTTATTATAAATATGGACGGAAACGATCCAATCGTGCTTTATAGCATTTCTGGGATTTGATGTAAAGCGAGAGACTTCCAATGGGGGACATCCAACGAATTATAGTTCGTTGGGGACATCGTAAAATCTACACGGGCCGTGATTCTGGAAGAAGCAATTTTTATATTGACACTAGCGCAGCGGTCCGCACGCGGCTACGCTCGCATTATGTAAGATTTTCCCGTGGGAATAAGATTTTTCCCGATAAAAAGTATTCTGTGTTAATCCAAATTTAATCGAAATCGGTTAAGTAGGTTTGGTGTGAAAGCGGAACGAACATCCAAACATACAAATATATTTTCACATTTATAATATTAGTGTGATTTAAAATCAAAGCAATTTTTTTTTGGTGTTAGATAATTTGAAGCGACTATTACGTAATTTGTTAAAGATGGTATTAAAATATTTTTATTATACTGTGCCAGATTTATGCCAGAATACTACTGTTTTCTGGCGGAAAATATCAAGAGAAACTAGGATAAAAGCCTTCAAAACTAAGTAAAATCATACTTTGTTAAAATCTACATAAAAAATAAACAAACTCACTCATATTCCTTGACTTTTTCCCCAAAAAAGTAAACAAGCCAAACCCATTAAACTGAATTAAACTTATGATTTGAGTCTGCCAGAATCGCGACTAAAGAGCTAAGCATATAATATTATTCAATATTCAATGGTGGTTTTGATTCGGCACAAATCGCTAAAGTTATAAAATAAACGTCAATGTACTGAAATCTCACTATAACGTTATTTCAACAAGGGAAAATTTAATGTACTATGTGCAAATAAATGTTGATGTAGTTCTGACTTAATGTCCTCGGGTTTCCGGGTTAGCTTTTCATCTGTATGTGTGAAAAGAATAGATGTAATAAATAGATGTTTTATCTCACTCAGGTGCGTGAGCTTTATGGTTCCATTCGTGGAGGGGGGGGGGGGATGTGGTTTAAATGCGTACAGTAGCCTGAGATAGTGGTAGGAAAATACTTTACTATTGGTCTTAGAGTTGGTCTTAGATAATAACAAATACATTTGTCACCAACCCTTACTCTTCCCGTGGGTGTCGTAGGAGGCGACTTAGGGACTACACATTGAACAGGGAACGGGCAGCAGCGCTCTCTGATACAGTAACCTTTTAATCTGCGATCTCCAACCCGCCTGCCAAGCGTGGAGATTACGGCAAAAAGGCTCATAGTCCAGCAGTGGACTGTAACGGGTCGTTGAATAACAAAATTGTTTATTTAATTATTAAATTATTTGTAATGTAAAATTATCTAAGATTCCTATTATAGGAAAGAGAAACATTAAAACCTGACTGACCTTTATTTTAGGACATCAAAGCTCACTAAAAAATATTTAATTTCATTTTGTAGACAGAGATTCTATAGGTATATCTATCTAATTCTTATTCTTTTTCTTTTTTAATTTACATTTTTTTTATGATGATTTAAAATATTGAAAAAGCTGCGAGTGTAAGAATACTTTTTTGTCTGTATTTGGCGATCGCTTTTAAAAACATTTTAAAATTGTACACAGAATGGATAAGTCCCTCCTAAAAATCTAAAATAGGTACCTACTTATTAGTTATTATAGACTCATTCATTCATTTACGGACGGTCAAAAAGCTCACTCCAAAACACAACAAGACAACCATTTTACATGTCCCCAATTACGAGTATATTTTTAAGCAACATTTAATTTTAACAAAAAACCTGCCGTAGCCTATTACTTACAATGATTTGATTGGATTTTCGTGTTTGAGTTTTTTTTTTCGCATATGGCTGTTTGGAAGCTTCGCCCTTGGTCGAAGTTTTGAAAAAAAAAAACCGCAAAAGATGTTTGTTTAGGATGGTTAGGTCGTGCCACCTATAAATACAGGTCTCCATTCAAGTTTAAATTGATGATTTGTCATACTTTATTTTCAACTAATCTTTAATTATTATACTAAGAGTAAAAAGTCTGTTTTTAATTTTATTTGCTAAAGAGTCTTGCATTTTTTTTATATTGTTGACTTCTGGCACAGCTTCTGTGTGAGAAAATTATTTCTATATTTTGATGAGTACTCTAACTTCATCATCATGGTTAAAATTTTGCTTTTTCATTGCTTTTAATATAAAGCAAAGGGACCTTAAAGGGACCGATAAAATAAACTCCCTTTTTTCACTGTTATTCCTAGCACATTCATTTTTCGTATTAAATCCTTGAATTACCGTTTTGTATTATTTCATAAAAGGTGTTAATAAATTAGCCGACACTATTTTAAAGGATCAACCTACCCATGAAACTGAACAACTTTCCCCAAGAAACATGACCTCGGACGACAAAACAAGTTGTCCCTTTCATACAATACCGCGCGGCCAGCTAATCGATTTACTATAGAAGATGCATATTTTTTTGTCGTCCGACAGCCTATGTTTCTTGAGGAAAGTTGTTCAGTTTCATGGGTAGGTTGATACTTTAAAATAGTGTCAGCTAATTTAATAACACTTGCATTATGACGATTTTTACATTGACTCTGAGGTATTTTTTAATTGTGTTTACTAACATTTGCGTTAATTTGTATATTATTTTGTAAATAAGTATTATAATCCTAAAAGTTTTATTTTCTTTCTTCAAATAAAAAATAAAGAGACACGAGGCCAGACATTATTTGTCGAGTGCGTACATTGTAACTCCAGATATTGTATCTTTTGTTACGTTTTATCGACAGGATTCGAACTTGAGTCCTTTAGTTATGCTCTAAGCATATCTGTTTGATAGTAAATTCTCGGTATTCCGTGGGTAGTCTGAAATTTTAACGATTAATCTTTTCTGAACTTTATAGTTTTATTCTTGTATTTATTCTATTTTACTAGTTAATAGGGTTTGATTTCCACCACGTACTTACCAATGTATTTTCGAATTTTGAATTCATATGTATGTTTATTCGTTGCTTTTACGGTGAAGGAAAACATCGTGACGACGTCACCTGCACACTCCTGCGAGGAAATTGAAGCGTGAAGGACAGATCACCCTTGAGCCCCTCGATGGGGACGTATATAAGCTGTTGTTGTTCTTTTTACAATCACACTAATATTATAAACGTGAAAATATATTTGGATGTTTGGATGTTTGAACCGCTTTCACGCCTTAACTACTAAACGGATTTGAGTGAAATTTGGAATGGAGATAGTTTGTCCTCTGGATTAACACATAGGATACTTTTTACGGAAATAAAGTCTTATTCCCACGGGAAAATCTTACATAACGCAAGCGTAGCCGCGGGCGGATAGCTAGTATAAACTAAAATTTATTTTTTGGCTTTTTTGAATTTCTACGAAAATCCACAAAAATTGTAACTTGAGAAAGTTCAATTTTTTAATCTGTTCGTGTGGGTCCATTTGACCAAATTCATTGACCCCACCAGTACACTCAACCTGCAATTAAATCATAAATTCTGAATCGATTCGCCGCAACCAACAATCACACAACAGATAATGAAACAAAACGAATCGAGTAAAAAGAATCGACATCAATGTTGCATGCAATCGATTTTTAGCCAGTGAAAAACATAGCGGCCATTTTTTCGATCGATTACGTCCGAACATATCTCAAGAGTGTTGATGAGATGGTTAAATAATATACGCAAATAAAAACGTTCAGAAATTAATTATTAGGAAAAACTTGAATTCCACTAAATATTTTGGATGCGTTATTAAAGAATTTCGTTAATTCATTTGGATATTCATAATTCGAACGTAATGCTCGAAAAGAATCCTACTAATATTATAAATGCGAAAGTTTGGACGGATCGAAATGAAACTTGTCACACATTTAGGTTAGGCCCTGGAATAGGACATAGGCTACTTTTTACCGCGAAAAACACTTCATTCCTACGGGAAAACTCATTAAGCGCGGGTGAAACCGCGGGCGGAAAGCTAGTATTATATAAATGAAAGGTCCTTTATAGTGCAAAGAATAGTTGACATGGTGTAAATTCCTTTTTTCAAAAAGATCTCAATCTGTATTGGGTCAATATCCTTTAACATTTCATCGGCAAATATTTCACTAAATTGTTGGCCTACCTCCTAAGATCTTAGCCTTGATAATATGCAAATGAAAGATTCGACGATTTAAAAATAAAAAGGATTAGGCGGGATCGCTGGCCTCTTAAGTGACCCAAATATAAGATAATTCTAAACGACACTTTGAGGGCCGCGGCTGTCAATAAGAATTACGGATAATGTTGCTAGCTTAAAAATGTTTTTTTGGTTTTTAATTTTTACTCAAGTTTTATACCTGGGGGATTATTTTGTGCCTGTTAAATCTCTGTACGAAAATTACTTTTTTGTTTAATTTTGATATGGTTTCCTGATTTAGGCCGGACCCAGTTGAGGGACCACCCACTCCGAATGATTCTCGAATCGATTAAAATGCACTAATTTCGTTTATTAACATAATTTATGTGTAATAAAACTATTTGTGTGTCCAACTTATAACACGTGGTTTCCGAGATCATAATCTTGGAATAGTGACCTCAGCTAGTCATAGTCAAGGCCGTGGAGGAGTTACCAGCAGGCTGAGTAGGCTGGAACCTAGAGCGGCAGATTTTAGGGGCGGCAAATTTAGGGCCAAATATTTGTTTATGTCTTACAGAAATTAAAGAGATTCATGTTTCACTACTTAGAAATATTTTAATTTTTGACCAAAATGAGTGAAGTGGATCATCAACTTTTACGAAAATCGCCCAAGGTAAGGAAAAGGGTAGGGAATTTAGAGACTGACATAGATCAAGAATGCATAAATTATAAATATTAACTTTTCTTCTCCAAGAATTTTACGGGGAAAACCTTATTCCTACGGGAAAAATCTTAAGCAACGCGAGCGTAGCTGCGGGCGGAAAGCTAGTAATATATATTTTCTAACATTTTAGAACAGTTTTACATAATCTGTCATCCTGCCTTTTAAGGGCGACAAAATTTGAATAGCCTACTGGCGGAAAATGTGTAAATTCGCCGCTCAAGGCCTCCAACTATGTATATGTTTCAAGGAACAGCTCGTACCGCCACAACGTAGCCTAAGGACCTTTGCGATAACTGCTCTGCACCGGTCACATCTTCATAACGGCTGACACCAGGGTTTGTGAGGTCGGTTGTCAATCTTACTACCCACACGATAAGAAGAGGTTGGCTAAGTAGAAGAGAACACAAGAGCAATTTCATGTTTTGAAAGGAAAAAACAACTACAGGTTGAGTCTTAGAAGCCTACTTCAGTTACAAATTACAAGTACAATTCGATGTACATTGCGTAGACAATGAGATAAAAAGGGCTTACAGTTTAGGCGAATTGGCTACGCAATGAATATCAAATTGTAATTTGTTACTTGTAAATTGTTGCTTCGTGAAACAGGGCCCAGATAGTAGGTTGTTTTTATTTGAAACGGACAGATAATCTATTAACTGATATTGTAGCAAACCTACATTAAGTTATTTAACATGGCAATATTGTCAACTTGCATTTCATTCACATCCTTCTCCGGTTGTCAATCGTTCATTTATTCATCTCTTGTAGCAAACGTGTGTCTCAAAATGCTATGTATTTTTGTGCTCTTTCTCAATAATATAATTAACTAGTGCTCAGTAACTTACTATTTCATTTAATGAACCCTAACATCCAAACAAACTACAGTCCACAGTCATTCAGATATTAGAATGATTAAAAACTCTAGCAATAGATCGTCGGCTTGTCTACTGGTCTATTGGTGCCTTTACATTATAAACATTTTAAAAAGTAACTTCTGCGTACTTACTCGTAATTGTCTTCTTTTTAACGTTTTTCATTTGTTACAGGTATGTGGTTTTAAGAGTCTGCGACAGTTGTAACCTGCCTTGGAAAGTGAATTAATCGTTAATATGAAACCAGGACGCCCTGCGTTCACTGTAGTAAAAGAAATCCAGTATTTTAATTTATTTATACAAAACTTCGTTGCTATTAGGATTTACGACCATGTCGTATTCCAAATTTAATTTTTTAACAAGGTGGGTTCAAAATCAAATGCTAATTTACTAAAATTCATAAATATTTTTTGCTTATAGATTTATGTGTTTAATATTTATCGTCTTGGTGACAATGTTGCCATTATAGTAAAACCGCATGATGTAGAATATTAATCATTGCTATTGTTGGTTTTTCTCAATGTATTTTGAATATTTAATTATTTCGGTATGAGACGTTTGTTTTATCAAAATTTACTAGTCTTAAGGCCGATTTACATTTCGACAAGTTGCGAGTTAACTTAATCGGTCAACACTCGCAGGTTACCGATTAAAAATGCGAGTTGCAAGTGTGAGTGTTGCCTTAGCAACACGAAAGAATATGCTTTTTGACAACAAGAAGATATGACACTTTTGTTTTGACGACTGTACTTGCAACTTAATCGGTAACCTGCGAGTTAAGTTGACTCGTAACTCGCAGCTGTACTTGTCAAAGTATAAAATGACCTTTAGTAGTTCTGTTGTTTTGTCTGGTGTCAAACAATTTCTTGGTAGTTTTGTATGGTTCCGGACAAAACAAGCAAAGTACTGAGACTAGAGCATCCTTGTCCATGAATTTTTTTATCAATTCCGCGTCTGCTATATTAACACTTTGGTATACATAGCAAATATATATAATTTTGTTATTGATCATATCAAAGTAAAGTCCCTTTCAGTAGAATCCGGCAATAATGTAAACAAACCAATTTAAACACGATTACTCCGTAATTACTTACATTTGAGTATCAATCCTGATCACATTCAAGGAACCATATATTCTTCTTACAATCATTTCGCTCCCTATTAACTTCTTCTTCTTCTTCTTAGAGTTATTTTAATACAAAATACTCGGACGACAAAACTTTCAATAATTTGTAAAACGGACATATTAATTTTTTACTCATCAAAATCTTGTTTGTCTTTGCCGGATTCTATTGAAAGGGACCTTATCTGAAGTATTTTTGTAATACGGACAGACATTCCCTCAAGGTGAAAATCATTGACGTAGTGTGTAAGCACATCACGTACCGACCCCATTTCCTACAATATCCGAGATCACATTGCATTTCGTTCGACATCTTCTGATTATTCACCTACAAACAAAAACGTGAATAATAAACTTCAAGAGATCTTTCACTAGCCTTTAAATACCTGCAAGAAATCGCGCGCGCACCTTCCCAGGTCGGCGTTATGTCAAACAAGTCTTCAAGTAAAACATTCCCTAGTGGGCGCAGTTTTTAGTCTTTACTCATCAATATCGGTCGAGCGACATCGCTGTTAATAGACATAAGCTTGCTTCGATAAATATACATCGCTGTTGGAAATGAATGCGTTAGCGCATCTAGGGATGTTTTGCTAGTAACGTCACTGTTTTCGTGCGAAAGGAGTACCTGTTCTTATTTGTCTACCTAGGTATGTTTTATTATAACATATTCTGTGATATACTAGTACCATAAAATTACTTTTGATTAACCAATTGAAATACGTTCTGTCTGATCTCTCATTACCCTAATGTAGAGCAGGCTCAAGCCTCTCAATGGGGACGTATACAAAAGCAAAAACATGTATATACCTCATTTTTTTAGCAATGTTTTTCTTTATAATTTGTGGGTAAATTGACGATTATCTTTATGGCTCAAAAGAAAAACAAAAGTTAAATCTTTTCGAAGAATAACAGAACAGCTACTCCCCTGCTAGTTTAGTAACTTATTATCGATATTGCCCATCACTACACTTCATAATGATAAAAACTGTTTGAAGAGCACAACTCTACAGGAGGCTCAAGGATGACAGACTAGTTTTTTACCGTGGCTTCGCTCGTACTCTGACTATAAGGGTACGGACATAGGCTTGTATAGGTCTATTACCCTACTACAGAATGTGATGTGTGTATACCAAAAGAATCTGCGACGGCTCCTTATTTGGTAGTAATTTATTATTTCTTCAATCAATCAGCCTATTGCAGTTCACTGCTGGACTGCTGCATCCCTTTGGGCACGCCAAGTGCACGGTCGGGCTTTCCTCATCCAGCCACCACCAGCGACCTTCCTCAGGTCATCAGTCGACGCCGTTTCCCGAGACGTGGTCTCCATTAGAGAACCCGTCTGCTCCAACGCTCATCGGTTCTACGACAGACTATAATTTATTACCAATTGTATATTTTTTATAGTTTATAATTTTGATATGATTTGTTTAATTAACTACGGGTATGTAAGAGCAACTAAGTTCTGCAAGGTGTACGGTGTGAGGAGTACGGAAAAGTAACCGTTAGTGGTTTGCTTTAACATCTTCCGTGCTTTGAAAGGCATGTTAAGCTGTCGGTTCCGGTGACTATCGCATATACTTACTATTCACTACTTTAGCGAGATGTCCGAAAAACTCTACAGGGATAGCATCTTTTAAGGTATTTTGTCTTTTAGAGTGTTGTCTAAAACGGTATGTTTCTTAAGGATATTATCCTCTAACATATTAGTGATATTAACTCATGTATATTAGCAATAAATAAATAAATATAAAACAAGTCAGCTATATTAAGATTCCGTATAGACCTTCTGATTAACATGGTCCATCCATATTAATATGAATTTTCTTTTCTCGCTCTTTTTCGTCGATTCCCATGTCCAGCCCAGAACGATTTGGTCAAAACACATAAAAACTTTGAAACCGCTACCTTTCCGTACAGAAGCCAGTAGCTCAGCCGTTACACCACCGAGCAGGTGCGCGGGCGCTTATCAAATCAAGTTCGTGCCCTGTGTACCCCCAAAACTGAGAAGATAAGACCTTACCTGCTTCTTTCAGCTTCAACAGGATAAATGAGATTAGATAAATGGGATAACAACTGTCGTTCATTCATAGAAGATACCTTTAAGCTCGTTTTAAGTCATCATCAACAGCTCATATACGTCCCCACCGAGGGGCTCAAGCCTACCCTGATTTAGAGTAATTAGGCCTTAGTCGACCACGCTGACCCAGTGCGGGTTGGTCGACATCACAGACAACCTTTGAATTTCTTCGCAGGAGTGTGCAGGTTTCATCACGATGTTTTCTTTGCGTCGAATAAACGCAAGTACATATGAATCTGAAATTGGTACGTGGTGGGGATCGAACGCGCGTATCCCGGATGGGAGGCAGCGGTCCGAACCACTAGACCACCGACGCTCTCTTAAATTAAATACAGCATCATAAATAGCATTTTATTGTTTTAGGCTACGCTTTAGCCATAAGCTGATCCTGATTTTACCGGATATGAAGCACGTCTAAAACAAAAACCCAAAAACGTTCGCAAATCCCGAAACGAGCCACGTTTTTAATAAACATTCTAGTTTGGCGAAAGTATCTAAAATCTCACAAATCACCAACCCAACATTCCACTTATCAAAACCAAGCTCATTCAAAATTAAATTCTATTCTCTCGGCCATAAAAGCTGAGTTTTATTGCTGCGGAGATAAAGTTAAGTTTGTTTTAGTCTATTTTGCATATTAATGGTTTTTAGTCGGTCGGCGTTCATCAAATAAACCGGTATCTTTGGTACCGTTTCGTCATAAAAATAAAACTGAAGCTACCTTAAACCTGATAACGTAGTTTTCGAATTAATAGTTCGATTTTAATAAATGCTATAAAAGGCAGATGGGTAGAGTATTTAAAAGTGTGTGAACAAACTGGCCTTTCCTTTGATGTGACTGCGGGAAGCAAAAGGGGTGATTTCTCTTCCGTCAATAACTGAGCGTCGGTGGTCTAGTGGCTAGGGCCGCTGCCTCCCGTCTGGGAGACGCGGGTTCGGTGCCCACCACGAACCAATCTCCTTTCGAATTTCGAATTCATATGTACTTACGTTTATTCGACGCTCTTACGGTGAAGGAAAACATCGTGATGAAACTTGCACACTCCTGCGAAGAAATTCAAAGCTTTTGTGTGAAGTCGACCAACCCGCATTGGGCCAGCGTGGTCGACTAAGGCCTAATTGCCCTAATTCAGGGTAGGCTCGAGCCCCTCGGTGGGGACGTATATAAGCTTATTTCAATAACTGAAATTAATTACAGTTTTTTTTTAAATCTGAAACAGGTTTTCCTACTCATGTGTTCAATTATCAATACGATTTCAAATTATAAAATTCTACATAATATTGTTTATCTGACGCTCTTTTGGTGAAGAAAAATAACGCACGAAATCCTGCATACGCTTGCGAAGAAATTCAAAGGCCTGCCAACATGGGCCACATGATCCAATGGCAGGCTGAGTTTGAGTTTTGAAAGCTCTAAAATAATATTACCGTATAAAAAACATACCAATATCGATCTAGATCCCAATATTATAGAGCCCAGAACAAGATTATAAATGTTTCACCTTGTTGTTTGATTTCGGGGGCAAATCAACCATTTTATTTACTCTCGTAACCATTAGTAGGCGAGATAAGATCTTCTATCTCAGATCGGCGAAGAATTGATCGAAGCAAATTGGTATTGGTTTGACGGGGCCGTTAACCTACATAGCACTTCATTATAAATGAAAATCGTTTTTTTAATTAATACTATAGACAAGAGAGTTTAAAAAAGTCTAAACGTAACATTAAAGTCGTCCTCTCCTTTTCGCCACTGATTGTAGAAAAGAAAATGATAGCAAATGATTTATCTGTTTTTAAGTCTGTCAAACATCGAAATTGGACCGAATTTGAATGGAATGTAAAAACTTTTTTTTTTAATTTACTTTGTACAAACAAATTCTGTATTAGTTTTGCGCTGTCTCTTCCGAAGCCTTCGTTCGGCATTTCATCCAAAAATCATCATAAAAAATATGGATGTAAAAATGTTTGATGAAAATCAAATGTAGGTTGATTAAATTAATGTATCAAGACATGTGTATACTTTCTCTAATAAAATTAGTCATCAAAACAATTTGACCTATGTAATTAATTTGAATACCTACTTATTTAGTCAAAAATATTAATAAAAGGAAATACTCGTAATTTCGTAGATAAATATCAAAGTTACTAATAAATATAATATAGTTATATACTTTTTACATCCTGTACAATTAAAAAACAAGGTGTGAAAGTGTATAATTTACATTTCGTTGTTATGATTAAGTAACAAGTGTGTTACTTTCTTTCTTTGTATTTGTGGAAAATCAGATTAATTGGCTTCGAGCTTTATATTGCCATTGTTTAGTTTTTTTTTTTAACTTTCTTTTGCGTTAATTTTAGGTACTTTTATATCTGTTGGCTACTCGACGCCGTGTAGAAAGCAATTTTTCTTCTTCAATGAAATTTTATTATTTTGTTTATTTAACGTTAAAAAACGAACAAAGGGTACAGCGTGTGAGGTAAGTAAGATTTTAAAGAACAATGAAATCGACAATGTGAAGTTTGTCGCGAGCTGCGGATGTGACGTCAATCTTTCGCATTTCATTGCAACTTCGTGCTAGTCGCGGCGCTTCCTTTTTTCGCCGTTAGATGGCGCGCGAACAATATCATTGCAGTATTTTGTAAGTATAATTTTCAAGTTCCCACTCTTCAGTTCAGTAGAACAAATGTGCGCTCTCTCTCCTCACCTTTAATTAATCCTTTAACCTCCAAACAGATAACTAAAATAATGAAATTATTCGAAGTTAAGTCCGTATGTTTTGTTGTTAAACTGTATTTTAATATTTGGTAATCATACTTCCATGTTTTAAGTCTTAGAAACAAATTTTGGGAAGTTTGTTAGTACAATTTATAAATGGATTCTTGGGTAAATGGATTTAGTTTACTGACGCGAGTAAAACCGCGGTAATATAATAAAGGGATTTAAGATTGATTTTATTATTGAGATAGAGAAATAAATGACTTCTGGTGTTAACTGTTAATATTGGCTTAATATTGGTATCATACTTAATTAATATTAAAATCGGGCCAATAAATCCTAAGCCCAGTCTACTCCGTTATACATATTAAGTAAAACTCTGGCGCGATGCTAAGTTTGGTTATTAAGACATTAAAATTGAGCTTTTTAATAAATTTTCGTATAAATATATTACTTCCTTCCCTAGAGGTTAAATTTTATGCGTCTCGTGTTTGTACACACATTTTGCCTCCAAGTGATTAAAATCTTGATTGATGAATGAGATACAAGTCCATGTAAAGTTGAAGCGCATCAATGTTATGTAGACTCTACTTTCATTGAAATAAGATCCACATCAAAATTAATAAGTTTACAGGCACTATGAAATATACAAATATTTGAAAACGTAACACTCCTAAAATGTTTAATTTTTAGATTGCTTTTAAACATATTAAAAACCTATATTATAGATAATATGTATTTGTCTATGACCTATGCGCGTCCAAGTCCAAATTCGATATTTGACATCTTTTTTAAGGCGTGAAGAATGAAACCATAGTATAAATTAAAACATTTTTAACTTCCATTAGTACTAATAAAATTCTAGATAAAAACGCAGTGTAACAAGACAAAAAAGACTGTCAAAAGTGTCTCTACTGAAAAAATATTAGTATTTTTTTTACGTGCAATTTCATGGGTAAAATTAATGCGTAACGTTTTCTTTTGGATCATCGCATCGTAAGAATGCCGTCCTGACAGCAGGCAGGAAATATGAAAACCAAATGGGTGCAAAAGAGACAGAAGAAAAAAAATACGTGAATGACAGGTGTCAGGACGGCATTCTTGCGATGCGATAGGTATACATCAAAACATGACCTAAACTGTGACAGTTTTATGTTTTCTAATAAATACTTTAGACTATTTTAGATAGCCAAAAAACGTGCCTTTAAAAACGTTGTTCCTGTTCTTACATACAGTGATAAAAAAAAAAGAAAATAAATCGCTCTAAAACAATATTTGAAATAACCAATTTCTAAACTCGTTTCGCTAAATAATGTAGAGCACGTAGATAACTCCTAAAAGCATTGATATCTAAGGAATTTCGTACTAAGTAGACAAATTTAGTAAGTGAAAAGTAACTAATTAATCACTAGTTACTAAGTACGTATCAAGAAAGTTTATAGGCAAAAGTTGCTGAAATTCAGATGAAAGTAAGATTTTAAGTTATGTTACTCGTTTCACTTTTAGTAAGCTTAGTTTTACTGCTCGCTAAAAGTATTGTAACTGTATGAAAATATTAAGATAAAATTGCAAGTAGTGCTATTAAGAGCTTTTTTTTTTAAAAAAAAAGTGATGACTTGTGAATCTACTGTGAAAGACAATTTAAAGTCAATCCACTTGTTTAAAAAAAGTAGCTTTTCGTCGCCTGCGCATTTCCGTGTGAAAAAAAGTGTAATATTTTGAGCCCGAAGTAAGGAATGAAACTTGATATATCTATCATACTTCAATACATCAATCAATCAGCCTATTACAGTCCACTGCTGGACGTGTGCCTCCCCTTGGGCACGCCAAAGCGCACGATCACCCGCTTTCCTCATCCAGCCACCACCAGCGACCTTCCTCAGGTCATCAGTCCACCTGGCAGGGGGGCGTCCCACACTACGTTTCCCGAGACGTGGTCTCCATTCGAGACCCCGTCTGCTCCAACGCTCATCGGTTCTGCGACAGACGTGGCCAGCCCACTGCCATTTAACTATCACACTTCAGCAATTAAATAATTAAATAAATCCTAATAAAAACACTTAAAACAAATCTAATCTTCATTCAAAAGAAAAATTACCTGCTTCCTATAATAATAATAATAAGTGAAAGTGCAAATAACATGTTGATTAAAACGGAAGCCGAAATAAAAAATAAATAAATCAAAGACGATTTATTTGCAGTTGTCAATGGTGTCGTTTAAGATAGTTTCGCTTGTAAATCTGAGATTAGACGTATGTAAATCTGAGATTAGACGTATTTGGGGCAACGTGTAGCTAGTAAAGGTAGAATATGTGATATTTCTTACTCAACAGCAATAGAGAAGATAATCTTTCTAACTTTTATTTACTCTGTGTATAGTCGACTAAAAGGTTATAGGCGTTTATCATAATTTTGCGAATAGTTTAAGGCTTCAACAATCACACTAATGTATAAGTCGCCGTAAGATAGTAATAGCCGTAATATGATCATATCACTAGGGATATGATCATATACCGGATGATAGTCATATGGAAGCTGTCTATAACTATCTTACTAGTGATATTATGATCATATCACTAAACTAATCTAGTGAAATAGTTATTATCGATCAAATGACTGTACGAAGCATTCCATTATTATTAAAAAATGGATAAAGTACAAAACAAGTACAATCAGGGCGGGTGCGGGAGTTTGGGGCACCCCGACATTAGGTTAGAAGGGGTTAGGTTATCTTGTGACCACCCATGCCTGCTTGCAGGCATGCAATTTGGGTAAATTTGATATTTGATACTGCGTCATATATTTATATGTTTAGATGTTTGGATGTTTGTTCCGCTTTCTCGCCTTAACTACTGAACGGATTTGGATGAAATTTAGAATGGAGATAGCTTGTACCCTAGATAAGATAGGATATTTTTTACGGGAAAAAGTCGAATTCCCACGGGAAAAATCTTACATAACGCAAGCGTAGAGCGGGTGGACAGCTAGTAAATAATAAAATGTATAAATATGAGTGGGTATATGTATGCTCTATCTATAAGATAAAATATTTTCTTCATTGAATAGGACACGAAAGAAAATATTCTTAATAATACTACTGAGCATAATAATATAACTACTAGAATACTTACTTAAATTTTATATTTATAGTTTAATAACGGACTTACCTTCTTATGTCCTTCCAGGTTCGACCAGCAAAATACCCATTTATATTGACGTGTGCTTATGTTAGTCCATTATTATATATTATACTTAGTATTGTTCGGTATAGTAGAGTAGGGTTAACAATTCTAGATATCTAAACGGGACAGAGACAATGGGCAGGTGGCGAAATCCATGCTGCGGAATTAATTTTATTGCCAAAGATAAAGCCGAGATGGCAATCTGTGTGAATATTTGACCTTAGCAACGGGAACTGGGAGATAGAAGCCGGATTGTAGACTTAGTGGGTTATTTAAGAGGAGTGTAAAGCCTCGGTCACACAGAGCGGGAGCGGCGCGGTCCGGTGCCGGGAAAGCGGGACTTTGTATGGCGCGGCGTTGCACCGTCCCGCTCTCCCGGCTCCGGACGGCCATGGGCGGCTCAATAATTCTGACACCAGGGTTTGTGGAGTTTGTCATAATATGTTGTGGTGTTGATACAAATATTTGTATTGTATTGTAACCGACCCTGGTTAATGGCATAACCGGTCCTGCATTGCCCACGATATGAAGATGACGGTGACGGTACTTCACCGAAGCACGGATGTGTTGCGGTTGTTTAGTATTATTACGGTGTTTCGGAAGGCACGTTAAGCCGTTGATTCCGGAGCTAAAAGAGTGAAGGGCGGCTTGAAGTCTGACAGTATTTTTATGTCATATCATAATGTGATAAAAATGTGATTAAAATTTTAAGAAAGTCACATATTATTTTGTAAAAGACACCAAAGTAGACGGACCGGTATTAAAAAGTGTTTTAAAAATCTTAGAATTTCCTGAATTCAAATATGGAACTATAAAAGTTAACGGACGTAATTTGGACGTGAGATTTTATCAAAAGTGAAGGTAGTTGTTATTTTTATGACGTGGTTAGAATGTAATTTGTAATGTAGGCTAGGCTTATTAGAGTTAATAAGCTGGTTAAAAAGTTATTTTTATTTTAGTTCGGTAGGTCACGATTCAGAAAGTAAGTATCATTAATGGTTGAAGATTGTACTAAGAAAAAAAAATGGTTGCACGATGTTGGGTAATATTTTGAAGTATTTTGAACCGATCAAGAGATGCAGGTTCAAACCCCACCTCATAATGTGTTTCTGAAAGATCGAATTTTGAATTCAGAACATATACAAGTTGTTCCTTACTTATTTTCCTTTATTTGTGTGGGTTGTAAAGTCAACAACCGACCCCACAATCCAATGAATTAATAAGCCTATTGCAGTCCGCTGCTGAACGTAGGCCTCCCCAAGGGCACGCCAAAGCGCACGATCACCCGCTTTCCTCATCCAGCCACCACCAGTGACCTTCCTCATGTCATCAGTCCACCTGGCAGGGGGCGTCCCACACTACGTTTCCCGAGACGCGGTCTCCATTCGAGAACCCGTCTGCTCCAACACTCGTCGGTTCTGCGACAGACGTGGCCAGCCCACTCCCACTGCAGCTTGCTACACTTCTGGACGATATCAACTAGCTTGTTACTCTGCCGGATTGATGAAAGAAGAGTGCCAATTATCAATAACAATTTTATTCTAGTGATTCGTGTTTTTTTTTACTTTTTATGATTAGAATTATCCTGAATTATATAGAATAGCTCCAACACTTTAATAGTATTAAACTATCGATCCAAATTATTACTTGCGTCAATATCTAACAAACGAGGTGTCAATTATACACTTAACAAATTGCAAGCCAACACAAAGTTAAGCAGCTTTTACAAGATCAGAAAATTTCTTGCCACTATACTATAGTAGCATTCGTAGTGGTAATAGAAGGGCTAGTCAGGCCGACAGTCATGCGATGCACAATTGACCCCTCGCGATGGGAAGAGCTGGCCAATGACCGCCCAGGAGGTGCCTGGTGCAAAAACAAGTGTAAGAGTTTGTAAACTTTCTGTCAAGAAGCCAAAGAACCTCTTCAGTTTTGCATCTTCTGTAAATAAAAGAAACATGAGCCAAGCTCCGCCTGGACAATTAGAATCTTATAAATTTTATGACTAGTCTGTCTAGCTTTACCTTTGTACAAGCCTCTTAACTCGATCCGTTCTAGGAGAGCCTTCAAACGTCGCATTATACGGCTACCCACATTGGGATTGACAAATTTAATTTATTGGCATTAAGCAACACTGAGTTATAGGCGTAATTAGATGTAGGTACTTCGATTGTTGTGCAGTTTACACGATCGGCAGGGCCTTGTGCAAAGCCTGCAAGGGGAATTTGTGGCTAAGTACGCGTTTTTTAAATATATTTATCCTGTGGGAATAGGATTTTTTTTACCGGAAGACGCATCCTAGGCAAGCCCCTCACAAGGTGGAGGGAGTATACTGCGGTGATTGTGGAGGGAGATCATTGGAGGAAGCCTTTGATGTTGCGTGCGACATTCCATGTTACGAACTTCGATATTATAATCTGGACTGTTGTCTAGTAATGGACGTGAGATGATAATGATGATGGTGACGACGAATTACACTTAGATGAAAACTGAAAATCACGTCGATCCAATGATTTGTAGCTGCGTG
This sequence comes from Carpatolechia fugitivella, assembly GCA_951230895.1. NCBI lineage: Eukaryota > Metazoa > Arthropoda > Insecta > Lepidoptera > Gelechiidae > Carpatolechia > Carpatolechia fugitivella. The sequence continues at coordinate 16,510,094 of OX579655.1, read as the reverse complement.
AAAAGGAAAATTATCAAAATAATTTAAGCAAAATCCTATAAAATTGAACATTTTAAGACAAATTTAACATTTTAAATTTTGCGTTTGCTTGTTAGATCCTATGGATAAATATTCAACAACTGTTAACATAGCAAACATTCTAATGAGCGGTCTAATTGTTATTAAAGTTCGTATCAATATTAATAAATGCAAATCCCAACAATGTCCCAGATTTATCTAATCAATCTACATCAAGTCAGCCATGCTAGCTTTGATAAGCTGTTTGAAGGCTTGGCCCCTACTATTGAACCGTTTGATATTTCAGTCTGATTTTAGTCAACCTTTTATTAGAATGAATGCCATTAATAAATTCAATTCAGAGAGCAAAATTCATCAAAGGTATTAAAGAACAATAACAAACCGGGATTTGAAATAAATAAAAACCCAACAAAATCAGTGCATCCGTACGGAATATGCAATGTTAAAAATTCTAACCTCCTTAATAGTTTTCAATCTTATAAATTCTAACCTCCTTCTAAAACGTGAGTCACTGAAAAAATTTGATATTTAAATAGAATCAGTCGTTCCAGGAAAGAATCAAATATAGCTGGGTGAGAAAGTTTAGGTTGTGTTCGGGGTTTTGTAATTGTGGAGGCATTGTCCAGCTGTGGACGTCTTTTGGCTGAGATAATGATCATAATGAAACAGGTTCTATACTGTAAATCGGAAAATTGCATAGAACAGTTGAAACTAGATGTTTCTAGTGAAAAGAGGATCGAGGATTGAACAGAGGACTCTGTCAGCGCTTGGAGAAGAACAGTTGAAAATCGGACTCAGTAGCGGGAAATGTGAGAAGCTTAAAGAGTCAACTGGTACGAGGAGTTAACCATGATATCGTTAGCTTAAAATAACAATAGTAGTGATATTCTTGATCTGTACTAGTATAGTAAACAGCACTAGACCTTGTGGCGTCAACCCACTCGTCCACACTGAATTATTGACAACAATGAACATTGTTGGTATGCTGGTATTTAGGTAAATCCGTCTGAATGTTTTCAAGTAGGTTTAAAGAGATATCGTTTTAGAATGACTTTGTGTCAGATCTACTTATTTTATAAACCAGACTTTCTTATGTATCATTATGTTTACTACTTCCTTCATAAATGAGTTCAGCTTAGTTATTTGAAAGGTATAATAATTATCTAATAAGCTTTCGGTCTTAACTTTAAGCTAAAATTTGGTTTATCGTCTCCATTTTACATATTTTTTTAATGTAGGGAATAGTGGTGTTTTGTCCAACCCATGTACGAGTAAGTAATGAGGTAGACTTATAACTTCCATATTAATCGAATTGTTCTTATCTATTTCAAAACAAATTCAATTCTTCTCATTAGAACCAGCCAGTCATTACCGTCGGCAAAACAGCCATTAGCACAAACCAATAAAATTAAAAGTCGATCGAATCCCACAGCCTATTTGAATAGCAGATTAGTGGGCTATTCACAAGTTCAGAAACAGACAAACTGTCGTAAATCGCCTCAGAGTAATAAATACGCTAATCAGGGTGACCTACGCGGGTAGACCGATTGGCGCATGCGCGAGTAAGCTACGTTGATTCTGACATAAATCTTGTACAGTACAGAAACCGGCTATGTCTTAAACGATTCGGGCCTTGTTGTCTATTTCTATGTCTATTTTGATAAAAATTTTGTGCATTATTCCTTTGTTACGGAACATAAGTAGTCAAGACTGAATACACATCTTTATCGTAGCGTCGAGTTCTGGTAACGTCGAGTCCAGAAACATCGAGGTCGGTTCCGGTAGCGTTAATAGGGGATCGGACTGTTTACCATATTTTATGAATTATTTTTAAAATATAGATTAGTAGCCAACGATTCGCGAACAAAAAAACAGAATCTGTTGAAAAACGAATTTACGGTGATTTTTTAAAGTTTCAATATGTCTGTCTCTTTCAAAAACGATTTTTTGTATGGAGATTATATGGCGTTACTAACAAATTACGTCACAAGTGGGTATGTGCCTCTCTGTCTAATCTTGAATTTCAAACCTTTATAACTCGGTCAATTTTAAAGATAGAGCAAAAATTATTTTAGTGTTCGATAGCAGAAACTAAGAAGTTTGGATTTATAAAATAAAAAAAGTAGTTCGATCCCCTATTCTGTTTGCGTTTTCCGGCTAAATGGATTTTGCTTCAACTATCACGATCGTAGAAGAACTACACATCTGAATGAATGACTGCTGTTAGGATCACATACGATGAGTTCGTGCTGTAAGAGCAATGATCGATAGTTAGCATCTTCATAAAGTAATACAATCGACGCTTTAGTTCTAGCGCAGGCTACATTCATTTGGGTAGCTCCAGCTATAGTTGCTACTGGCTATAACATTCTAGCTAATTATTCAGTTATAACTCTCCATTCATCACTCATCCATTCATACATTCATTCATTCTTCCGGTATCACTGGATGTTAAATTTTCATTTAATGTTATGAGAAACTAGCAAGACGTTTACCCTCGTAAGGTCAGTTTTCATACAAACCCACCTTTTGTCAGTCACAGTTTTCACCATCGTGACTACCAGAATATGCGTCATTTCCAGGACCATACTGAATTCTATATCCCGTACAATATTACTAACAAACAGCAGAACAGAGCGTTCCGGCTAATATTATCAGACAGTCTACATTAGACCGTGGAGGCGAACAAACAGACAGACAAAACTCCGCGCCGAGTGCTGTCTGCCAGCCCCGCCCGTATGCTAATGTTGCTGTGAGAAATGTATCGTGGAGAAGGCATTACAGATGTTTAGATAAAATGTTTTTGTAGAGTAATGAAAGAGAGACTAATCGAATAATTGGACGAGAACAGTACAGCACTTAACTCTAGTTTCAGGGATTAAAAGTCAAATCCTGGTGCACTAGCACTTTGCAAAACTTTCTTCACTTTGATTAGAACATTGCAGGCTGAATCACATTATTGTCGGAAAATTAAGATGATGATTAAGGTCTCTAGTATAGCTCAGATTACCCACTTGAACTGTACTGTATAAAATGTGGAAGGTTAACATTAAAAGTCACTCAATATATTTGATAACTAGCCCGACTGGAAGATTATGGAGCTAAACTAAACGCTCTGGTCAAAATAGTACCTTTATATAACTTTAGCGGTCCGCCGCGGCTACGCTCGCGTTGTGTAAGGTTTTCCCGTAGGAATAAGACTATTTCCCGTAAAAAGTATTCTATGTGTTAATTGAGGTTACAAACTATCTTCATTCAAAATTTCGTTGAAATCCGTTGAGTAATTTAAGAGTAAAGGCAAAACAAACTACTTAACATCCAAATATATTTTCACATTCGTGATAGTGTGATGTGATGTGATATGCTACTCAGTTAGGTGCTGTATCATCATCGACTCGTAAAGAAGAAGACCGACAGCTATCCTAGTAATTCACTTTCATCTCCTTCCCAAAAATAGCCTGGAAGCTGTAATAGCTTTAATAGCATATAAAGTTCCAGTACCACCTCCACGCTATTCTAGATAGCTGCGTCTGCGCCGGCGATGACGGGCGCGATACCATGAAATCATAAATACAGCTCGCGTCTACCACTCTGTCTTTGACTTTTTGCGTTCAACTATCCTGCAATACTAGAACAGACATTAGAAAGAGAAAGGTTTAGACTTGAATTGTGTTGTGCATATTGAAACTGCCTTCCGAAGTGTGGAAAATGTTCCAACCGGTGATTATATTTTGTTTAGAACTCTTTATCGTTCTTACACATCAATGATTCTAATATTATTTGAATACAGAAGTATTTCCTTTTTCCATGCAAAATTTTGCACAGAGATTAATTTATAAATATAGACGTAGAGAGACTTAAACCACTTTATACCAAGAGGAAAATATTTTTGTTTTTCTATCGTGACCTAGACAAAAAAATAATTATATCACTTCATTATGACTCATCGAAAAGCTCAAGTCAACCTAAAGAGATCATTCATACTCAAGCCTAGTGCTAATTGATAAACTTCGATCACAACTATTCATTTTATATAGATTATTTTTGTTACAGATTAGGTCTGATAACGAAATATCGAATAAATTATAAAGTGACAACTAAAAAATAAACGATTTTATTTTTTTCCATTAATGATGAGATTGAGGAGTATGAGGCTCGTATAGATGATTTTAGACTCTTGAAGATAAATTCAAACTTTATAAGTAGTAAAGCGAACCAGCAGGTAAGCTCTATTTCCGGTTAGTGGACAATAAAACTTGCTGAAGAAGCACGGGGGCAAAGCTTCACTTTAATAGTGCCCTCAAAGGTGAGTGTGCGAACTGGTCTAGTCTCTTATTTGCAAATCGCAATGCGAATTGCTGTTCAAATTTGCTTTCACTCGCACTACTGTCTTAAAGTGGAGTCATTTAACAGATTTTTGCTAACTCTTTACCCGACAACAGCGAGATGGAAGAGCGCAAAGCTTTTAGAAATGTGTATGTTCTTTGTGTTTTTATAGTGGCTAAAGATTCTTTGTTTGTTAAGTTATATGTTCTTGAGTAGGCCAATAATGTACAGTGCAGGGTTGATATGATTGTTTGTTGATAAAAAGAAATTTAACGCAATTTCTATAAGTAATTATTGGTCGAATGGAATGTAGTGTAACAGGGTTATGTTTTCAAGATTAGAGGGCTAGCCCCTCGGTGGGGATATAAGAGTATGTTATGAGCTGATAAAAATACCTGATGATATAATAGTGAAAATAATAAGCGGAAGTTACACATAGTACGTGTTTTAATGACAACTTTGTCTCCAATTCTAACTTTCTCATGCGGGTTCAACCCGCACTTGCCAGAAGCGCGCGCGCATGCCCTCAATCACGCACCCACGACGCCCGCGCCGAGGTAATTAAAATTAATTAATCCTCGGCTTAAGTTCGCATCGATGACGGATCCACATTATCCACAAGATGGCCGCCATTACACTTAACCTAAAAAAAGCTTAAAACAAAACTGTCAATATAACGGCTTCTGTATGAATGCAAAGTTCTGAGTATTGGGTACACTGCTAAAAAGTAAAATAGATTCCAAAAACAAATAACATGTGGAGTTTCTTCGGTGAGCTCGTCTTCATAGATTCCGCCATTGTGAACTCACGCGAAACAATGTAATGACGAATCTAAGTGACGACGTAAAATATCCTATGAAAAATCAACATTTTTGACTTTGATAATTAATAAAAGGTAATGTCCAGGGACTGATGATGGAGCCGAATGGTTGGCATATGAACTTCTCAATTATTATTATTACTCTATGGATTTGTCTTAGACTAATACTAGCCTTTCTAGTAGATGTATGTACGAGTATGTATGTAAACACTTTATTGCACAATAAAAATGATGATGTTGATGATGATGATAAAGATGTACGTCGCCTATAAAAACGACAGTTAAATGAAGATTATTTCGTCGATAACAATTTAAGCCGTGTTACGACTTGGACCACCGAGCCGAGATTAGGCAAATAGCGTTCATTGCAACTGCCTCGCTTGTTTGCTAGTCTTATCTCAATCCTGCGCAGCTTGCAAACGCCCACCGCTACCGTCTACTGTCAAATATTACGGTGACCATCTTGTGCCGTGTTTTTTTTACTTTATTCGTAAAACTGATAAACTTTGAAAAGATGAAAAAAAAAAAACAAAAAAAAGGAAAAGAAACATAAATAAAGATGGAAAAATTGCTATTCCCGTAGTAAATTGACTAGCTGACCGCGCGGGTTTGTATTGTAAGAAACAATATTTTTTATCGCCTATCTATGTTTAGAGAAAGTTGTTCAGATTCATTGACTGCACCTTGTAAATGATTATAGAAGTAAAGTTCTCGGATAGTCAAACTGTAATAGACCTCTAAATTCTAAAAGTATGAATCACAAATACAGATAAGATGTCAAGATAAGAGATGATGATGATATAGATGTAGTTGTGTCCAGGATCTGATGATGGAGCCAAGAATAACCATAATCCTAGAAGGTTGTTGGTCTGGATGGTTGCCATGGGAGCTCCTAAAGGTCCAGGGCCTGGGGGCACCTGTAAACAAACTTTTTTTTTATTCGAATTAAGATTTTACAAATCATTTTTCGACGTCAAAGCTAACATGGATGGCACGTTCACTACCAGTGATTTCAGACGCGCGTCGCCTCGGAGCGAAGCGATCGTCGTTTGTTTCTCTGAGTCTGTAAATTTAACATTCACTCACAAACAGCACTCTAACTCCACGTCATTGATGTTAATACAATATAATAATGTATTTTAACATGCTTGTATTTTCAAAAGCAAACGACCTCAATATTTTGACACAGTAATTTATAAATTGATTTATCACGACACAAACCAATCACGACTTTAATGACATTTAACTTCGTTAGTAGAGGCTTCGGGCCAAAAACAAATCCCCTTTTACAAAGTCTATGGTCACAGTACACTTTAAGTCAAAACATTTATTACCGATAAAATTTGATTGCAAACTTAAACATGTTGTACTAGAGTATAAAATACGTTGTATAAAGATTTATTGCAGATTATGAAAATCTAAATTATTATGTCAATTGTATGTATTTGGTATGCGATTAATGTGTTACGAGTATCTCTAGAATTTGAAATGTAAGAGTTGTGATACGGGTTTAGTAAGAAATCAGGTTCTCAAAAATATTAAGTATATTCATTCATTCATTCATTCATTCATTCATTTGCAGATCCTGTCTGAGTAAAACTCATTAATGACGAAAATACTTAAACTTTCTTTTAGAAGTGATTGTCATTTTTAAAATTCATGTTGTTTTGAAAGGGACATCAACCTATATAAGGTACTTGTGACATAAAGACTGAAGAGTAGATCAAACAAAACCATTTATTTTAGATACACGTAGCTAAAAAAAATTACCTTGACCAACAGATCGACAAAGCAAGGGAAGGTTTTTCTGCCTTATTTAGTAAACCTGACCGTTTTGTCTATTTTTTAGCCGACTTTAAAAGGAACGAAATTCTCAATTCTTCGGTACCTACAAATTTAGCAAACTCTTAAAGCAAATGAAATCTTAATGACCTAATAATAAAAAGCTTATTTCTGTTTTTTTATTGCAAACATCATACTACTCTTAATAGGTACCGTATTGTAAATTTTTCTAGTTTGTCAACTTTTGAGGGAAGCCTCTAAAAGCAGTCAAAGTATGACCGATTTGTTAGGAGATGTGTGGACGTTCTCGGCTCGTGGTAAACGTCAAAATACAAACGAAAAGTAAAAATACAGTTTACATGGAGTTGTAAGTAATATATTGCAAATATTATCAAGTTTTTTTTTATCTCACAGTCTTAGAAATTACTTAAATATTCAGTTATGCTGTCTCATACACACATTATCCGCTATAAATAGCTTATAATACAACGACATAAACTTGGTATAAATCTGCATGCATTTTCTATCAATAAAATAAACAACCAATTTGAACGACCTGTTGAAACATGGAACATCTCAACTGGTTGGAACAAAGATAGAGGTCTTTTTCATCTGGTTAGGTATGCAACATTCGATTGATGGACAATAGAGGTCGCTGTATTGTAAAGAGAATTCCGTCTTTTGTAAGTACAACTTGAGCATTCGATCTATGGAAGGTACTGTTAGTTTTATTGTATGGGATGGGATTGTAATATGAATCCTGAGATAGGAAAACATCGTGTGAGGCTGCACTTTGAACACAGATGAATATAGTCACGTTCATATCCTCTACAGAGTGAGCAGAGCTACAGTTTAGTTATGTAAATGTATATTTAATATCAAAATCAAAATCAACGGCCCGTTACAGTCCACTGCTGGACTATGAGCCTCCTCCACTTAAGTGGAGGGTTTTGCCATAATCTCCACGCTTGGCAGGCGGGTTGGAGATCGCAGATTAAAAGGTTACTGTATCAGAGAGCGCTGCTGCCCGTTCCCTGTTCAATGTGTAGTCCCTAAGTCGCCTCTTACGACACCCACGGGAAGAGTAGGGGTTGGTGACAAATGTATTCTACTCTGCCGTCACCACACGGCATATGTTTTTTTTTTTTTTAAATTTCTATCCCATTCTCTTCGATATATTTTGTTATTTTTTTAAAACGTAGGTATCTAGTTTAAACAAATCCATTACTGAGCAAGGGTTACTCTATATATTTTTTTCTTCACATCACGCTACTGGGCTCTAGGCATCACCTTTCTTGATTAATTTCGCTCCGCCATCTTTCTTTGGTCTGTCTTGATTCAGGATAACCTTCGTTTAAAATGTGTTTGTTCGTCTGAATCCCAATAACAGTGAGTTCAGTCCATAAAACTCAACAACTTTCCAGGCCGATTTACACTTCGACAAGTAGCAAGTAGCAAGTTGCAAGTTTTTCCTGTTGCCAAGGAAACACTCGCACTTGCAAAAAATAGAAGTGCGGTCTATTTTTTGCAAGTGAAAGTGTTTCCTTGGTAAAAGGAAATAATAATAATATGATTTTTGACAACAGGAAGATATGAAATTTTTGTTTTGACAACTTGCACTTGTACTTGTAAACTGGCCTTGGATACCCCCATAGGAATACACGCCAAAAACATGCCTTTCATGCCACGTGGCCAGCTGATCGATTTACTATTGTTTGACAACAAAATGATAAAATATGTTTTCATATTCTTAGAAAGCTTTTAGACTCGCATCATCGTCATCTCTTCAAAACATGATTCATGTAAATTGTGACCATCAAAAATCCATTAGAATTTGTGATTGTTTTATTATTATATTTTTTGTTTTGGTATAATCTTGATACTTTTCACGTGATTCTGTATTTAACTGTCGTTACATTTTTGAGACTATGGGAATATGTATATACCCAGAAGAGTGCTCTGAAGAAATGAGGAAAGAAAGCACGCAATAAGGCTTCCTTTTGGCTTTTGTTTTTTGTTTTTGTTGTATTCTATTTCTCTCTGAGTCGTATCAACAAAAAACATGGTTTTTATAAATATTATTGTAGTATAGAAGGTCACACGTTGAAAAAGTATAATTAATAAATCATTTTTCTGTTTCAGGTATGTCATACTTGTTTTTGTACCATGGATTTTGGAACGGTAAGCAAAACCACTTTATTCATCTTGATACTTCATACTAGTAATAATACCTGATACTTTGACAGCTTGTCTTTGATCCCAAGCCTTTAAAGCCGCGTCCCGTCAGATTACACGTTACACGTTTATTACCCCAAAAGTCCCGCTGGTAGGTATATATTACCGAAATAATCGTATTTCGGTCCATCTGTGATCCGGCCAATTATACACGGACAAAGGAATTGTCAAATAACAGGGCGAAGGAAAAAACTGTGACTGTCTGGCGCCAGTTCTTTGGGTGGATCTTCTAGGGAGGCAGCGGTTCTTAAAGTGTGTTGGGAAAATATGACTGAACTCACCGTGGGTTGCGGCTGACGATAGACTGAAGACAGAAGAGAGCGGCACGATCTGTCGTAGCTCGTCAGCCGTCGTCGGTCGTCAGCCGACACCGAATGAATGTCTCTATCTTTTTCTAACGTAACGTATTCGAAGTTGTGTGATAGAGTTAAAAAAACAAACCCCGTCTCCCGCTTCCATCTACCCTCCCACCCCTCTGAGCGGCCGCATAAGTTTCGATACAAAATTATAGGCATGATTACTACTCCATGGGGGCGCGTAAATTTTTTCCTTCATGAGTTTCCCCCTATGCGCCATTTAATATCAACGTATAACGACAAGTTCATTCATATTGACATATTTTCTACATCCTGTCACAGATTTGGTAGTCTAGTTATTAAAGAGCTTCAGTAGTATAATTGAATTTGTATATTCAGTTTTTTTATATACAAAACTTAAAATTTAAAAACAAAACAATTAAATATTACTAAAATATTTGTATTAACTCGCTTTGAATGTATGTTTATGTGAGTTCAGCTCTGTTTCTGTACTACTTCTTTTATGTAAACCGTGAATAGTGTTGTTGGCGGTGTATAGATGTAATGCTCCATGTATACATTATTTCTATAAGAAATACTTTGTACACTGCTGTTTACTATTCCAAATAAATAAATAAAATAAAATACTATTTTACGGGCTGACTACTCACAAATATACTATTGATGTACTATTTAAATACATCAACATCATCATCAACGGCCCGTTGCAGTCCACTGCTGGACTATGAGCCTCCTAGGGTTTTGCCATAATCTCCACGCTTGGCAGGCGGGTTGGAGATCGCAGATTAAAGGTTACTGTATCAGAGAGCGCTGCTGCCCGTTCCCTGTTCAATGTGTAGTCCCTAAGTCGCCTCTTACGACACCCACGGGAAGAGTTGGGGGTGGTGACAAATGTATTCTACTCTGCCGTCACCACACGGCTATTACAATACACTTTACAATATTAAAAGATAAAAGTGATTGTACGTATTTTAAAATATCAATTTAATTTGTTGAGTAAAAAAAACCCGTTGTCGTTGTCCTAAAATTATAACCCGTCAAGTCTTAGGTTTTTTATGTATTTGTTTTAGAATCACTGATACTAAGTTTGAGAACCGCACCTCTATTACGCGCACCCTACTCTACCTGCCATAGAATCGTACCCAAAATAATTGCTACTATTACAACAGGTACCTACCGAATTCCAGGTACCACGCGACCCACAGTGTAATACAGGGTCTTAAGAATCTTTAGAAATTAATCTGACGACGTCATAATATAATACTTGTCGCAATAAAATGATATAAAAATAAAAGATAAGAAATAATGTGAAAGAACCATAATGGTAAAAGAACCTTGTGCAGTCTTCAATTGTTTTTATTGTTTTAAAGTGCATATAGTATAAGTACATGCATTTTTTTTATGTAAAGCAAAATATATGCAGAGTATTTCGACTTTTCGCCCATACGTTTGAAGGTTTTTAAAAACAGATATTAATATTTCTGTAAACTTAAAAAAGTAAATAAAAAAATATTATTTTTATAAAGTTTTGAATGACAGAGAATTGAAATGTAGTAATGTAGTGATGTACTTTGGGGAAAAAATAGACCGGACTTCTATTTTTTTTCACTTGAGTGGAGGAGGCTCATAGTCCAGCAGTGGACTGTAACGGGCCGTTGATGTTGATGATGTTGATGATGTACTTAAAAAGTTACTCATACCTACTTAGTTAATATTTTAAACAATAAAATGTATGAAAAGATCCTGTATATCTAATAGGTGTACTATCATTGTGACCCTCGGCATTTCTTTGACGATCTTTGACGGACATATGAATTTTCATGTCAAATTTTGTATGATTTATGTGTAATTTTGTATGGTAGGCGAGGTCAGTTTTTGTGTTAACTTTATGTTTCTCTTGCACGTAAAATATAGTTCAACTTACATATTTACCGAGTAATATGTATGGTAACTGTGGTTAGATTAAAAGTAAGAATTTTAAAACCTAAAAAACCTTTATCTTTTAGAAGATTCCGCAAAATCCAATTGAAGAAAAAATCTATTAAAGGCTCCGTGAAATTTACATCGTTTTGTTCCCGCCGTGTAGTGATAGTATAGTACCCGTCAAACTGAACAACTTTTCACGAAAAAAAAATTTCCTGTGACAAAAAAATTTTTTGCCTCTCCATACAAAGTGAGACTCCCGACCGACCCATTTTGTATGGAGAGACCAAAAATTTTTTTGTCACAGGATTTTTTTTTTTCGTGAAAAGTTGTTCAGTTTGACGGGTACTATCACTACACGGCGGGAACAAAACGATGTAAATTTCATGCTTAGACATCGAAAGTACATAATATATATTAAGAAGCTGGAGACATTTTTTTATGTTTCAGTATTAAATTGCTTTTTCTGTACATTTATCAAAATTTGCAATTAAAAACTTAAATATGCATAGGAAAAACGAATTAAATCCCGATTTCTACAACATTCAAAGATTAGATTTTTGTTGAAAGATTCGAGCTTGCCAAAACTTAGCAGACATATTTATAATATTAATACACTAATAATGACTTATAATATTCATCATCATCGTGTGGGTTGTAAGGTCGACAACCGACCTCACAAACCCTGGTGTCAGTGTTATAGAGCTGACTTGGCTCGTGTAGCGACTAGGTAGTAGCCGAAACCAACGGCTTAACGTGCCTTCAGAAGCACGGAATCATCTTTCTTTTCGGACAATCAGGTGATTCAGCCTGCAATGTCCTAACCAAAGTGGGGAAAGTCTTGCAAAGAGATTCTTGCTTGACAGTGTCCCCACCGGGAATCGAACCCGGAACCTCCGTAATGGACGTTGAAATCTCGACCACTCAGCCACGGAGGCTGTTACAAACTATATTGTAGTTTGGCAGAGGATGAAATTATAGAAGAGTAAGTTTTGAAAATAAAATGTTTATTTATTTATTTTTATTGAAAAAAAAAAAATTAAAAAATTATTTATTAAAAGCAGCTCATATATAATTGACAAACAGGTGTATAGAATTTAAACTTATGAAATCTAGTGCCTATCTATTTATATATTATTATTATTTTAATGCACCGTACTCGTTTATGAAGACCTGTCATTTACATCAAGAAGTGGTATTAGGGCTGATTGATAAGTTTCCGAAACGACAAAGAAAAACTTTAAAAATCTATTTAAAATAAATTTATTTCTCAACGTAGTTTCCTTCTACCTCGATGCATTTAGTCCAGCGCTTCTCCACTGCCGTTACACCAGTTTGATAAAATGTTTTCTCCAACCCCTCAAAATACTCGTCCACGGCAACAATGACTTCTTCATTTGATGAAAATCTCTGGCCACCTAACCATTTCTTCAGGTTTGGGAATAAGTGGAAGTTACACAGGGCCAGATCCGGGGAATAGGGTGGATGCGGTAGCAATTCGAACCGCAATTCATGGAGTTTGGCGACTGCAACCATTGACGTGTGTGCAGGTGCGTTGTCATGGTGGAACAAAACTTTTTTCTTGGCCAAATGTGGTCGTTTTTTTCTGGATTTCTTCACTTAATTTTTGCAGCAAGCTTGCGTAGTACTCTCCATTTATTGTTTTTCCTTTTTGCAGATAATCCACTAAAATAATCCCTCGAGCATCCCAAAAAACAATCGCCGTTTTTGCTTTCTTCAGCGCAGGTCTTCCGCTCTCAGTCCACTGCTTAGATTGTTCTTTTGTCTCGGGAGTATAATGATATGTCCAGGTTTCATCGACTGTTACATAACGCCGCGAAAACTCGTTAGGATCTCGGTTAAACAGCGCCAAACACTCCGATGAATCGTCCACTCGACGTTGCTTTTGGTCAACAGTGAGCAAACGCGGCACCCATCGCGCGCAAAGCTTTTTCATTCCCAAATGTTGGTGCAAAATATTAAAAACGCGTTCAGATGAAATGCCCGTTGTCGTTCACCATCTCTGCTATCTCTCGCAACTTCAAGCGCCGATCATTCAATACAATTTTGTGAATTTTTTTGATCATGTCCGGATTCGAGACTTCATTTGGACGGCCAGACCTGTGGGCGTCTTCGCAGCTCTGTCTTCCACGTTTAAAATCAGTTACCCAGGTGTGAATTGTACTCAATGCAGGAGCAGAATTACCTAAAACACTGTCTAGCTTGGTTTTAATCTGGGTTGCTGTTTTCTGTTTTAAAACGTAAAACTTTATCACCGCACGAATTTCGTTTCTTTCCATTGTTAAGAAAATTTACGACAGAGAAAGTTCTACGTCCTATCAAACAAATTCCACCAGTTCGATTAAATTCAAATTTGGCGTTCTATTTTCAAAAAGATGCCAAAATATAATGTAATTTTTTTTTTTGTTTATCATTTTTTTAAGTTCGTCGTTTCGGCCAGTTATCAATCAGCCCAGGTATACTTATCTGTATGGTTGAAATCCTACTAATATTATAAATGCGAAAGTTTGGATGTTTGATACTCAATCACGCTTCAACCACTAAACGGATCGAGATGAAATTTGGCACACGTATAGATTAAGTCCTGGAACAGGACATAGGCTACTTTTTACCGCGGTAAAACACTTCATTCCCACAGGAAAACTCATTTAACGCAGGTGAACCCGCGGGCGGAAAGCTAGTAATTCATAAAACTTGAAATGTTTACAAATTAAACAATTTTGCACTCTCCAGAAGAGAGTAAGGACTTTGTAAGGCCTAACCCAAGTATGCTATCGAATCGGTTATTATTATCATAAACTCGACAATGATTATAATGAACGATCACACGCAAAAAATAAAACCTCTGCGATAAAGTAAACACTATCGTAAACTTTGTACGATCGGACCACAGACTCAATAATAGGGTAGGACAACGCTATTTTGATATGTTACTCAGAAGTGTTAAGTTCTGTCGGATGCGGTGCGCACTTTTTTGTAGGTGTCTTAAATAAGAGACGGCTAAAGGACTTCTGTCACTTTGTCGTCTAGAAGCGGTACGTCGTATTAACAACATCAGCTCATATACGTCCCCACCGAGGGGCTCGAGCCTACCCTGAACAAGGGCGATTAGGCCTTAGTCGACCACGCTGGTCCAGTGCGGGTTGGTCTACTTCACACACAACCTTTGAATTTCTTCGCAGGAGTGTGCAGGTTTCATCACTATGTTTTCCAAAAAAGAACCCAAAACTTTTGCAGGTACTTCCAACGCTAACGTAAACAAATCACTATCGTCGACTTGTGAGTTGTTATTACTTTTAGAAATCAGAAATTGTTTTTCTAGGACATCACAACAGCAAAAAAAAGAAACAGTTAATAAAATACAACAAAAATAATGGCAATCCACCCAACCCGATTCGTTAGATCCGATCGTAACCTAACCTAACCTAACCCAACCCGATTCGTTAGATCCGACGGATGATGGAAGCTTTGGAATTTGGCTAGTGTGTAAAGTAGACACTAGCTAGTCAAATCCGTTGAGTTGGTTAAGTTGAAGGAATGGTCAGTAGAGCATTTAAACAACTTAGTCTTTATTAAATTAATATACTTGAAAATTATCTAACAATACGTTATAAGTGAGTGATAAAAATAGTAAATTTCGGACGTCAATATCTCGGGAACGGCAAGAGCCTGCATTCATGAAATTTGGAATTCAAAATAACTTGACAAGGCTTAATAGACACGCAAAATTTCAAGTGTGTAGGTTTAATAGATTTTAAGTTTTGGGGGGGTTGAAAGTGGCTCGTAATGGTTCGTGTAACACACTGTTTAGGGGTAAGAGCCTTCCGCTCCCCCAAAAGTCTGGTTACGCTTGATACGTCGATTTTGCGACACAAGCATTAGGTCCATATATAAAAAAAAAAAGGGTAACACACTGTTGCGTCGTCGCCTCTTCTTTTGCGGGCGGACACACATATTATAATAACTCTGAAATTTTCCCAAGATGACCTCTTAAAGATTCTGTTTTTTTAAATCAGCGAAACAAAGTTTTATTGGTTGGCGAATCGGTGAAATACGCAGCCGTGCCTACTTTGTATGTTCCTGTATAGAGTTTATTAGTTTTAATGACTGTTCGCGTCAAAGAAACCGCACATTAAACGCTGTAAAGTTATAAACTTTAGTTTTCATAGCAACGAATGTTCGTAATGCAACTAAAAGGGCCGAGTATTTTCTGGTCACAGTTATATTTGGTCAGAATTCCTATTACTTTTACAACGTTTCGAAAACACTGTAAAAATTCAATTCTGTAAATATAAAAAAAAATGTCATACCTTATGACGTCATTATGTTGCATCTTACCCTTGATTCTCAATTATAAATGTAGCGTTGAGACTTATAAATGAAAAAAAGTCAATTTGACATCAAATATCTTGTTTAATCTTTTACTTTTTCTGTGTCTGAACCTTCCTGTCCTATATTATTATTGTACTATGCTGTGATTTAGTAAAATTTGCAATAGGTCAATTAGAAAAACGTGACGAATTGTGTGTACCAATAATTTTACTTGGTCATAAAGTTTAAAAAATCTGAGACCAAAATGAACTATGACGAATTGAGACCAGTGAGAAAAATAATTATGTTTATGCTTCTCGGAGTCCACATAATGACTTCTCGGTTTTCTGCTGGTTTTAAGGTTGGTATTACAAAATATTAATGTCTATGGTTCAATTACTACAAGCGCCAATGCTATTATTTTACGTACATTTCTAAACAAGAGAGAAAAGTAAAAATAACGGCTATTTCCGAAGATCTCTAGTAGCCAGGACCAACGGCTTAACGTGCCTTTCGATCTTCTCAGACGTAGCACTCTTTGCAGCGTGCTCCAAGTATAACTGTCAGGCATAGATGTTACTCGCCGTATCTATTTCCCACTACAAGTGTCCTTGACTACTTAATGGGAAGCCTCGCAACATGCTGTGTAAGATTTACAAAAATAAAAGTATTTTTGACCTCACGCCATTTCTCCCGATCAGAAGCACAAAAACATCTCACCTTTCAGACATTCACGTGATCCAACCTGCAATATCCTAACGAAACCAGCTCACAAAGTAACTCATCCGACATTGTTCAAGCCGTTATATCGTTAAAATGTTCACATTAACACATGAATACATCTCTCATACAAACTTTCACGTTGAACGTGAACTGTGACCGATCAATCAGAGTTCCCGAACGTGGTCATAACCGAACTTGGTTCGTAAAGAATTTCCTCGAAACAATCAGACCAACCGAGCCTCATTTTACTATTAAAAAACGTACGTTGATATAAATTAAAAAAACAACCCGACTGCAGTATATCTCTTAGTAGTATTGGTGTAGCTGTAGCGATCTGGGGCCACGCTTTTGTCTCTTAAGACGCCAAAGTGATTACTGTTAGCTTGTAAAACTTTGAGTAAATAGTTTTTTTCTGCCATAAATACATAAAAACAGTTTTTACTAGTGTTTTTATTTAACCAACTCAGAAAGGAAGTAAAGTCCAAAATAAATAATATTTTTCAACGTCTCTAAGAAGCGAGTAAGAAAAGACATCAACGCAAGGTCAGTGCTGTAATACGAGTATTTCTCTGCAGGTATTGTAAAATGGGAACCATATTATTTACCTCTTTTGCACATCAATCAATCAATCAATAGGCCTCCCCAAGGGTCCGCTAAAGTGCACGATCACCCGCTTTCCTCATCCAGCCACCACCAGCGACCTTCCTCAGGTCATCAGTTCACCTGGCAGGGGGGCGTTCCACACTACATTTTCCGAGACGTGGTCTCCATCGAGAACCCGTCTACTCCAACGCTCATTTCGCACATACTATCCAAAAATAAGAAACTTCTTTTTGTCCCCACCGCAGTCGGTTAAAAAAATATTCCCTGCACTATAAAAGTAATTAACTTTGGCCCAAGATAATTGATGAAGCCCGAAGATTACTACCTTCGCTGCCCACCTCCCTTTTCATTCCAAAAAGAAACTTGTCTAGTGCTTCACAAGGTCGCTGTTTGAATAGAAACGATCTTATTATAATAAAAGCAAGCCAATGGTAGTAGGCCCAGACGAATAGAGGAATATAACGTTTTTTTTATCTAGCAATAATGTGGAGCAAAGAAAGTTCCTTACGAGATAAATTATACCGCATTTTTATTGAGGGAGCAATTTTGACTCATCATTGAAATAGTGTATATTGCTGCTAATGTTAGGGTTAAAGAAAATCAATCTGCTTTTCAAACGGCGCCGTTTCAGTGGATAGGAGTGCCTATAATTATGCTTGAGCTTAGCCTCTTAGAGGATGCAGTAAAACCTAGCTTAAGTCTAGGCAATGGACATTATATAGCTAATGATGTCGTGTTAATGTGATGTAACTCTTACTGTAAACTATTCGTTGAATCTTTTTTACGTTGCATTATTATATTTCAGTTTTTATAAAGTTAAAATATAAAATAATAAATGCTTACAAAAAAAGTTATATTAGTAGTAATAAAACAAAATTCTTGCACTGACATGACACTTAAATAATAATTGTGCTATTGTTAAGGTGGTTCGTGTTTACTACGTCAACATAAGTAACAAACTTGATTTTATGTAAACATTCCTTGTAAGGTAATAAAAGTTAAATGGTTTCACTATTACGTTGTTTCTGAAGTTACATGATTAGTTCTAATAGGGGAACGGACTGTTCCTAAATTTACTATATTTTATTAATTATTTTTAAAATATAGATTAGTAGCAGACGATTCGCGAAGAAAAAAACAGAATCGGTTGAAAAACGAATTTACAGTGATTTTTTAAAGTTTCAATATGTCTGTTTCTTTCAAAAACGATTTTTTGTATGGAGATTATATGGCGTTACTAACAAATGACGTCACAAGTGGGTATGTGCCTCTCTGTCTAATCTTGAATTTCAAACCTTTATAACTCGGTAAA
This sequence comes from Carpatolechia fugitivella, assembly GCA_951230895.1. Lineage (NCBI taxonomy): Eukaryota > Metazoa > Arthropoda > Insecta > Lepidoptera > Gelechiidae > Carpatolechia > Carpatolechia fugitivella. The sequence goes on along the minus strand of OX579655.1, from coordinate 16,491,703 downwards.
TTTTAAAGACAGAGCAAAAATTCTTTTAGTGTTCGATAGCAGAAACTAAGAAGTTTGGACTTATAAAATAAAAAAAATATACTCCGTTCCTCTATTATTGTTTAGCGGATCTAATCGCGACATATTATCATAGTTAAAATATTATTATCCTTATATTAATTGTCAAAATGTGTAATAATCATGAGATTTGAAAACGATTATTTCTATTCAAAATATAGTATTCATGCTCCTATAAGTTTTCCCATTTCAATTTCACAAGCATGTAGTTGGTTCCCCCGGTATTATTATAAAATCGTCAAGCCCGTAGCCCATTTTTGTTTCGGCCAAGACTGATGATGTTTTGACTTTGTATGGGATTTCTCAACGCTCGGGGGAGCGGTGTGATGATCTATTTTCTATGTCTCATCGTAAATACCTCCATTTTTCTTATATCTACCTAATTGAGAGCATTTGTCATCATTATCGAGTCAGCAGCTGGTTTTGGAGCCTTTGGTTCCTTGTAATGTTCTGAAGTTTTTGTATCTATTTATTATATAGGCAGAATATCAGCATTCGCAACTACATGTAGTACATTCCAAACTAGCTGATTATAATGATAATTAAGGAGGAAAAATGGCGAAGTTTAAGCAGTCTTAAAAGTTTCCTCGGTAACTTTTTTGCGTCTTAACAATATACACGATACTCAGTCCATCGAGGACTACACGTTAATAGCAAAATCGTTCACCAGACTTAAATGATAATTTTATTAAAACGAGCAGGTTAGGTTAGGTTAGGTTACTAACTTGCAAGCTACTTGCATAATGGAAACGCGGCTTAAGTCTCAGCTTAATGAGATCACGAGAGCGTGTTCTTTCCAAATATCATGTACAAAAGCACTAGAAATTTTGATGATATCGGTCTTAGACGGGCGGATGCTGGATAGTCTATAATTATTAGATTTAAGGCCGGGTTATTGCAATAATTAGCAACTCAACGCGGTTTAGTTGAAAGTTCAACCGACGTATTACTGAAATAACATTCATATTGGCGTGCGATGCTTCACGGTGGTTACGTCCGACACCGTGCAGGAATCGGGCGAAAAACTCGTTTTTCTTGAACTCTTTTGCTTATTAACAGAAAATGGCAGAATTTATAAAAAATAAAATCGATTTAAAATCTAAGTCAATAATTGGCAAGTTAAATTAACGAAAAAAAAACTATGGTTATCGCTTTAAGTTACGAGATCAAGGACGTCAAAAATTATTTTTGCTGTTTTTTTTTAAAACTTGTGCTTCTTATATCTAAATTATTATAATGTATTTAAAAATTCTACTCGATTTAAAATTTAATTAAGGACATATTCTGTTAGCATATATTTTCTTTACATTTATAGAATCAGTACAAGTGCTAGTATTTGATCGTCAAAGTAGCGACTATGGGCGCTATTTCCACACCCCCGCCTTAAGTCGTTATTTGTGTCTCGTTTCCTATTTGATGTGTATATAAATCCTATCGAATGAAAAAAGAATAATTAATATCGGTGTACAATTGACGGAGATATCTAATAACATACATAAAATAAAATAAAAATATACAACCGAATTGAGAACCTCCTTTTTTGAAATCGGTTAAAAAGTGAACAAATTTTAAATTATTATTTGGATCGTAATAAGTTATAGACACCGACATTCACATAAGTCAGCCTACTATCTGAGGCTTCTGCCTTTATGTTTTTGTCGCTACATTTTTCAAAGCAATTTCTATATTGTACAATTGAAATACTCACTTCTGTTCTTATGATTTGTGAATTTTTTACAAGTTTAGAATTATCTATTATTAAACTAAAACGAAAATTGTTCTACTAGTTTTCATATGCACTTTTTAATTCGTCTTGTATTCGTATTTCATTAATCGTTTCACTTGAAGAAAACACTTAGCCTTTTACAACACTTATTTAGGACCCAAAGTTATAGCTTACTTCCCTGTTAAAAAAAAACTTAGGCAGTTGAACCAGAATCAATTAAGATGTTTGAAAAAATCTACAATTCCACGGGCGGTTTGAAAGAAAATCTATTGCCTTTAAAAAAAACTATTCACTAAACTCCAACATCATAGGTTTACAATTTTGCGGTAAAATGCTTTTTTTCATACATCGGTCACGGGGTGTCCATGGCAATTGTATCTACCTGTGTAGCAGTGTTTTTTTTTGGATGGACGCTGATCTGCCGCAGAGTTTATACGCCTAAGAATGTACTTGGATATTCGGTATTGATTAGATAATATGTTTTGAGAGAGTAATAGATTTTTTGAAGTTGGTTAAGGTGTTTTATATATCGTTGTAGCCTTGAAAAAACATGGCGTTATGCTACGACCAAATTTAATTAATCTTTTACAGTGTTTTAGTGTTATAGTTGGACGCTTGCTGGGTATCCGAAAAGATGTAGGTTAAGTCCTGTCCAAGCACCATTTTTTTTTATTATTCGCTTATTTTTTAAATTAATCTATAATCATGGTAGTTTCTATATTATCATTTAAACTCAATTCCCTTGGCATCTTATTTCACGACCAAACTAACTACATCTTATATAACCAATGCCAGCTAATGTAAAGGTGTAGCTAACACAGTTCCCCACCGTACGTGATAATGCGGTATACCCTAAGGACAAAGGCTTTTTTTTTAATTTTACTATTTTACCTCTCAAGGGGAAGTTTTTTATGGTAACCCTTTCTTTGTGTTTTATAAAGCCCTGGTAGAACAGTCAGGGATCATTATCGAGGAGGTTTTTGAAATATTTTAATTTTATTGTGTAAGATTGGTGGCGTGACGGCATTGGAATACATTTTGAGGTTGGTTTATTTTTGTTTTCATAATTTTCAAGCGTATGCTTCGCCACTATAATCATCATCATCATCAAGATCAATGGCTTACTGATCATACTTTTCTTTTTATAAGACAATTAGGTCACTTGATTATGTCATTTTGCAATATCTATGTCCTAAAAAAAAACAATACAAAAAATACACGCGCATTGATCTTTAGTTTTAATCTCCTCACGGGAAAGTTCAGTACATAAAACTCAATATATCATTCAATCAAAATCAAAAATATTTTATTCCAATTAAGATTTTTACAAATCGTTTTTTGATGTCAAAGCTGTTATGAATGGCAGGTTCACTACCAGTGTAATACTGTTATTGACGTACACAATACGTACACAATTCAATTCTATTTATTGCTGTGGAGAAGAACGGCCAGAAAAAACTCCACAGGAATTTTAATTATATTATTTTAATTATATAAATAATGCCGTATGGTGACGAATACCGTGTGGTGACGGCAGAATATAATACATTTGTCACCAACTCCGCTGATTTGGAACAACAGTTGACCAGACGTTTTTATCATTTAAGTAATAATTTATCGGGCCTTAGAACATAACATATTTTTAATTTCAGTTTTAAATTGGCTATCGGATAGATTTACAATATCTCTGGTATTTTATTATAGAAGCGTAAACTGTAGTCAGATATATCGCAATTTGTTAATCGATTAGATGGAGTGGTTTTGTATGAGAAGATAGTTTTTTTTTTGGCCTATGTTTTTTTTGAAAAGTTGCCTGATAACTCGGACTAAACTCTCTCGAAGAGGGATTAAAATGTCTAGACACAAGCACTCGTAGTATTTTGTTTTTAAACATAATTTAAAGCAATTTACAAAAGGTCTAATTTTTTGTATAGCGCACATTTTCTAAGAGTGTTGGTGGTCTAGTGGCTAGGGCCGCTGCCTCCCGTCCAGGAGACGCGGGTTCTATCCCCACCAATGTGTTTTCGAATTTCGAATTCATTTATGTACGATTATTCGACGCTCTTACGGTGAAAGAAAAGAAAACATCGTGATGAAACCTGCGTACTCCTGCGAAGAAATTTAAAGGTTGTGTGTGAAGTCGACCAACCCGCACTGGGCCAGCGTGGTCGACTAAGGCCTAACGCCGTAACTCAGGGCAGGCTTGAGCCCTTCGGTGGGGACGTATATGAGCTGTTGATGATGACATTTTCTATTCAATCAATCAATCAACGGCCCGTTACAGTCCACTGCTGAACTATGAGCCTCCTCCACTTAAGTGGAGGGTTTTGCCTTAATCTCCACGCTAGGCAGGCGGGTTGGAGATCGCAGATTAAAAGGTTACTGTATCAGAGAGCGCTGCTGCCCGTTCCCTGTTCAATGTGTAGTCCCTAAGTCGCCTCTTATGACACCCACGGGAAGAGTAGGGGTTGGTGACAAATGTATTCTACTCTGCCGTCACCACACATTTTCTATTATTATTTTCTAATTCCTATCTATAGGACTAGAGATATTACCTACTTCATGAGTCGCATAAAGGGAGAACTTCTATCCTACCCGTTTTGTCATATATGGCGTCGATTGAGGGTAATTCCCCAGCCACTTATGGCTCCTTACGATTGACTTGTTGACAGTTTTATGTAGCTACTAAGGTACGCATGTGGTAGGTATGTGTGGAGGTAATGGTTTTATCCTGTTCACCTGACTGTCTTTTAGTAGCTCAGTATTTTTGTATATGTATATTATTCTTCTCATTGTGTAGGTCATTGTAATGTCGATGCTAAAGATGACTGACATAAATAAATATATATGTGGGGACACACGGCCATCTGATCCCAAACTAAGCAGAGCTTTTACTATGGGTACCAGACCACTGATATACATTACATAAATATATAAATACATACTTATATAGATAAACAACAACCAGACACAAGGCTAACACAAGTGCTCATCACACGAATGTTTGCCCTGGGCGGGATTCGAACCCGCGACCCTGTGCGTCGGAGGCAGATACACTACCATCTGGGCTACGTAGCCGTCCGACTTAACGTGTCTTCCGAAGCACGAAATCTTCTTAAATAACTTCAGGTGATTCAGTGGTCTAAATAATATGGGGACAGTCTCAAGGAATTGATTGTTTGACCAGTAAAGTTTTTTTTATTAGTAGATCAGGCCAAGTGCTAATTTTTCAATGTAAATTTGTTGATCCTTTAAGTTTTCCGTACGCGAGGAGCATCTTCCGTACTTCGAAAGACATGTCCGCTTCGAGTAACAGTTGCAACAATTTTTTTTTTTATTTTCTTTCTATACTCATTTGCATAGTAATATACTTAGACCACAGTTTGTAAGACTGTCTTGCCATACTGTGTCATTATTATCATGAGTGACAGCGAGAAGTGTGTCACTGCGCATAGTATTTAAACTTTTTGCGAACATAAGTAGTTAGATAGTTAGATACAAACAAACATAAATGCGGTTTAGTTTCTACTATTAACTACGGGGACGGTATGTGTGAGAGATGTGAGAAAGAAGCGATGCGGTATCTTTAGAAAGATTACCTAGGAGACTGGATACGTCATGTAATAGGGGATCGGACTGTTCCTAAATTTACCATATTTTATGAATTATTTTTAAAATATAGATTAGTAGCAGACGATTCGCGAAGAAAAAAACAGAATCGGTTGAAAAACAAATTTAGTGTTTTTTTTAAGTTTCAATGTTTCTTTCAAAAACGATTTTTTGTATGGAGATTATATGGCGTTACTAACAAATGACGTCACAAGTGGGTATGTGCCTCTCTGTCTAATCTTGAATTTCAAACCTTTATAACTCGGTCAATTTTAAAGATAGAGCAAAAATTCTTTTAGTGTTCAATAGCAGAAACTAAGAAGTTTAAATTTTTAACATAAAATAAAAGTAGTCCGATACCCTATTATTCGTTCTGTCGTTGTCGGCTTCGTAGCCTGGCTGGTAGTACACCTTCCTATCAAGCTCAGGGTCGCGGGTTCGAACCTTGCTTAGGGGTAAAAATGTTTGTGTGATGATGAGAAACTGCCATAGGAACCTGAAATTTTTGAAAAGTTAGTCAAAAATAAGTTAATTTAAATAACAAATTCAACCTTAAACTTAATTTGTTGTAAATGTAAAGACTAACAGGTTGGTCGAAATTCTAAGTCTGTGATATTCTTAGAAAATTGTTTCTTATTATTATTTAAGCTCTATTCGTATACCTATTCGCAATTTCAACTTAGCATAATAAACACACTCTCACTGATATTTTAAATTTTCCCAATCATAGATTATTAAAACAGCTTGCTATTTCATAATGCATGAATTTTGTAAATGACTATAAATTATTATTTCACAAAAAAGGAAACTCAAAAGATGCGACGCATGTGGAGTTTCTTCAGTGAGTTCTTCTCCACAGATTCCGTACATTGTGTTGTGTAGTGAACTCTCCCAAAAAATGTAATGACGAAACTAAGAGATGTAACATCTAAAAGTTAAGAAATTATTCATTTCATCTTCAAGCTCAGACTCGCGTCATAAAAACACCCTTTAAAATTTAAAAATACCACATCCACACTTCCTACATCTCACACCAGGTGATTAACTACAGTTTCCACTAGCGTACTTGCCGTACATTATCACGTTTCTCCGTAATTAGGCCGCGGCCGCACGGGCTAGTGTGAGAGTACCCTTATTTCTGCTAATACCCAGCTTTTTGTAGTAATCGGAAGCGCGACTCTGTTTATATTGGCCTCAGTGAGGATGCCCCTAGTTTAATACTGAGTGACCACGAGCTCGTGGTTGGCTTAATAACCTATGTTGCATGTTTCTAAGTGGTTTGACATAATATACTGCGTAAGAGAAATAACGCACAACTTCTAAAATAACTTCAACTACCCTTTCGTTCTGTAGGCACTACTGAGTGGCACTACCGGTAGTGTCATGGGAGAGTTTTGTTTTCTGTCGCCCTATTATTCTCTTTAGTTGATTAATCTCTTATATTAATATTACCCGTGGATTCTCTTATTCCCCGTGATACTACCGCAAAGTGAAGTACTGTCAAGCCACCTTTATATTATCCTATACCAACAATCGTAAGGGAAGAATCTACGACTCTTCAACTTTTGTTCTAAAAGTTTTAACTTTCTATACAAACTGAACTTCACACACATTTAACCTCAGAGTGTCGATAGTCTAGAGACGCGGGTTTGATCGATCCCCACCACATACCAATGTGTTTTCGAATTTCGAAGTCATATGTACGTTTATTCGACGCTCTTACCGTGAAGGAAAACATCGTGATGAAACCTGCACACTCCTGCGAAGAAATTCAAAGGTTGTGTGTGAAGTAGACCAACCCGCACTGGGCCAGCGTGGTCGACTAAGGCCTAATTGCCCTAATTCAGGGTAGGCTCTAGCCCCTCGGTGGAAACGTATATGAGCTGTTGATGAATAAAGTTTCAGTGATGTTAGGATTTTCAAGCCTGCAACTTTGTAAAAATAACAAAAAATAATAATATCATCTACCTTCGATAAAAGTTTATTACTATTATTATTCATACTTGACTACGAAAGCTGTCAATGTTACTGTGTTTTGGAAAAAAGGCACAAAATGAAGCAATTTACAATTCTATTAATACGTACATTGTTATGATAGCATGTATCCGAACATTAAAAAATATACTAGTTTTATTTGTCTCCACATAATTAATATATTTAAATAGTTTAACTTAACATGGCGCAGTCAAAACCTATGCTAATTTAAAAATTAAAGTGAACCGAACATTGTGGTGATAAATATCAAGTGAATCAGTGAAGAAAACAAATAAAATAGCTCGGTTATTCAACGGTCGGTTGCACGCACGCATCTTAGTTCAAGTTGCAAGGTAAAAATGGCGGAGCCACCACCAGCATCTAATATTAATGTGGGGGCTATAAATGTTCCATCAGAGCTATCATGGACAGGATGTATGGCTGATAACTGGAGTTTCTTCAGGCAGAAGTTTGAAATATTCATGCTGGCATCAGGAAATGATGAAAAACCAGCAAAAATAAAAACAGCTCTGTTACTAAGCTGTATTGGAGACCGAGCATTGAAATTATATAATACTTTTGGGCTAGATGAATCTAGTAAAAATGACCTAGCCAAAGTGTTAAAAAAGTTTGAGGAACACTTCAATCCAGAAAAGAACGTTACGTACGAACGTTATAAATTTTTTACACGTAACCAAAAAATTAACGAAAGTTATGAGGATTATATTGTCGAATTAAGAGATCTCAGTTCTACATGTGAATTTGGAGCACTAACAGAGAGTTTAATTAAAGATAGGTTGGTTTATGGAATCAACGATGTGACAGTGAAAGATCGTCTTCTGCGAGCGAAGAATCTGACTCTTTCAGCAGCATCTGAAATATGCCGTACATCGCAAAACACAAAATTACAGGTAGAAGATATTTGCTCATCTTCAAATTCAATGTCAAGTCATATTGAATTTTGTGAGAGTAGCAAGATCGACAAAGTCAACAGAAGGTCAATGTCAACTCAGAATCAAAGTCAAGTGTATCCGAACACAACAGGTTCGAATCGTCACGTTGGTAACAACGGAACGTCAAATGAGAAACGTCAAATGGCAAGTACTGGAATGGGACAACAAAGGATGTTTTCATGTGGAAAATGTGGTTATAAGCATATTTTAAACAAATGTCCAGCGTTTAACAAGAAATGCATGAAATGCAATAAATATAACCATTTCGCTAGTCAATGCAGACATTATATTCGCGAAATAGATGAAGAGTTTAGTGAAGACATAAACACTGTGTTTCTTGGCGAGGTATCTCAAAAATGCGAGCCAAAAAACGAAAAAAACGACTGGACTATCACAGTTGGAGTAAACAATAACCCACTGGACCTAAAAGTAGACACCGGGGCTCAGGCAAATGTGATGAATGCAGCATGCTTGAATGAAATAGGATTGGACAAAAATAACTTGTTAGAAGGTAAAGTAAGGCTTACAACTTATACAGGTCAGACAATAAGATGCATTGGGAAGTGTGTTATACCATTGAAATTCAAAGGAAGCGTTTACAACCTGGAGTTCTTCGTAGTTGACTCGACATCATCAGCAAACATAATTGGCCTGCGCTCTGCTATTGAGCTGAAGCTAGTAAATCCCTTGTGTAAAGTAAATTTAACAGATTGTGTGTTTCAGGAATATGAAGACTTATTTCAAGGCTTAGGTTGTATGAATGAGGAATATGATATCAAAATAAAGGACAATGTCTCCCCTGTTGTACATGCATGTAGGAAGATCCCATTGGCAATTCAACCACGACTGAAACAAAAGCTGGATGAATTGGAACAGCTAGGTGTTGTTTGTAAGGTAACACATCCCACCGATTGGGTTAATTCTTTAGTTATTGTGTATAAGCCAAATGGTGATTTGAGATTATGTATTGATCCTAAGGATTTAAATGAAGTTATTCTTCGACAACATTTTGAATTACCAACTTTTGATGAAATAACATCAAAATTGTCAGGTGCTACTGTTTTTAGTACATTAGATATTAAAAATGGGTTTTGGAATATCAAATTGTCAGCAGCCAGCTCTGATCTTTGTTGTTTTAACACACCTTTTGGTAGATATAAGTTTTTAAGAATGCCTTTTGGTTTGTGTAGTGCTTCTGAAATTTATCAACAAAAAATGCGTCAGATTTTAGAAAATATGGAAGGCACTGAGGTGTACATCGATGACATTCTTATTTATGGTAGGTCGCAGGAGGAACATGATAGGAGACTCAGAGCAGTTTTAGAAAAGCTTAGGCAAGAAAATGTTAAACTTAATAAAGAAAAATGCAAATTAAATATGCATGAAGTTCAATATTTAGGACATGTCATAAGTTCTGAAGGTCTGAAACTAGATACAAAGAAAATTGAGTCAATAATTTCAATGAAAAGTCCAACAAATAGGAAAGAGTTAGAAAGGTTTATGGGTGTCATAAATTATGTTTCAAAATTTATTCCAAATTTCTCAACTACTAATGCACCATTAAGAAATTTACTAAAAAAAGATATTGAATTTAATTGGCTCGAGGAGCATGAAAAAATATTTCAGAAGCTTAAGCAACAGTTAGCATCGGAACCTGTATTACAATTTTTTAATGAAAATCTACCTGTAGTATTATCAGTTGATGCATCAAAAGACGGACTGGGAGCAGTTTTATTTCAAAATAATTTACCAGTTGCTTATGCTTCTAAAGCATTAAATGACTGTCAGAAAAACTATGCACAAATAGAAAAAGAGTTACTTGCTATTTTGTATGGATGTGAAAAATTCAATCAATATATCTATGGTAGAAAAATTGTCATAGAAACAGACCATGCTCCACTTGTAAGTATTGTAAAAAAACCACTGAATTCATGCACACCAAGAATACAAAGAATGTTATTAAAGTTACAAAAATATCAATTTAATTTAGTGTATAAAAGGGGAAAGGAACTTTATTTTGCTGACACCCTTTCTAGGACATTTAATAAAGAAAATGCAGAAGAAATAGATTTAGACTCAGAAAATATAGAGGCACAGATAAATATGGTTGTCAGTAACATAAATGCAAGTACAGAAAAAATAAAAAATATTCAGAATTTAAGTAAGGAAGATGAGGAATTAAAGTTACTAAAAAAATTCATATTAGATGGCTGGCCAAATCATAGAAAATTACTACCAGAAATTGTAAGAAAATATTGGTCAATTAGAAATAATCTAACTTATAAGTCAGACCTCATTTTAAAAAATGATGGTATTGTGATTCCTCGTCAGCTAAGAAAAGAAATGTTAGACAGGTTACATTTTCCACACCTTGGTATCACTAAAACACAGTTAAGAGCAAATAATGTTGTTTACTGGCCTGGAATCAATAATGATATTTACAATCTTGTTTCCTCTTGTGAGACTTGTAAGTTACATAGCAATAATAATAAAAAAGAAACTTTAATACCTCATGAAATACCAGTACTTCCATGGCAAAAAATTGCAGTTGATTTGTTTATGTTAAATGGCAGAAATTACATAATTGTAGTAGATTATTACTCGAAATATCCTGAATTATGTCTTTTATCGGGAACAACAAGTGAATGTATTGTAAATAATTTGAAGGCAATTTTCAGCAGGAACGGCATTCCAAACAGTTTAGTGAGTGATGGTGGTCCACAATTTAGTAGCGAATCATTTTCTAAATTTTGTAAAGAATGGGATATCAAACACGTTTTTTCTAGCCCAGAATATCCACAGTCCAATGGAATGGTAGAAAGAACCATACAAACTGTTAAGAATTTATTAAAAAAGGCATCCCATGAAAATAGAGATTTATACCTAACTATGCTAGAATTCAGAAACACACCTATTTCACATGAAATTCGTTCACCTGCTGAAAATTTATTTCATAGGAAAATAAGAGGTATTTTACCAACAATGTTTAGGAATTTAAAACCTAAAATAGATAGTAATTTAAGAAATAAGTTAAAAATAAGACAGGAAAATATGAAAAAACACTATGATAATAATAAAAAGAATTTAAGACCTTTACAAATAGGAGAAAAGGTTTTGTTAAAAGTTGGAAAGCAATGGAGGAAAGGAGAGATAAAGGAAAAGATAAATGAAAGATGTTACAAAGTTTTATCAAATGACAAATATTTTATTCGTAACAGAATCCACATTAAACCTCTCAGTTTTGTGCCATTTTATATTCCAGACTCAAATGCTCCTTTGCTGTCTAACAATGAAAATAATAATAACAGGGTTAAACCTGGTTTGCATACGAATAAGGATGGATACTTAGTAACTTCTTCTGGTAGAGTTGTTAAACCACCAAAACGCTTTTATTAATTTTAATTTGTACCTAAGTCAATAGATTGTATGAATAGGTACTACAAAAGTATTTTCAAAGTAAACTATGTACTATGTATAAACTGTGTACCTACTGTGTGCTTTATATTAATTTAGCTTTGTTTCTATTAAGAAGGGAGATGTTATGATAGCATGTATCCGAACATTAAAAAATATACTAGTTCTCGTTCAACTACTTAAGTGATTTTATTTGTCTCCACATAATTAATATATTTAAATAGTTTAACTTAACAATTCATTTATGTACGATTATTCGACGCTCTTACGGTGAAAGAAAAGAAAACATCGTGATGAAACCTGCGTACTCCTGCGAAGAAATTCAAAGGTTGTGTGTGAAGTCAACCAACCCGCACTGGGCCAGCGTGGTCGACTAAGGCCTAACGCCGTAACTCAGGGCAGGCTCGAGCCCTTCGGTGGGGACGTATATGAGCTGTTGATGATGACATTTTCTATTCAATCAATCAATCAACGGCCCGTTACAGTCCACTGCTGAACTATGAGCCTCCTCCACTTAAGTGGAGGGTTTTGCCTTAATCTCCACGCTAGGCAGGCGGGTTGGAGATCGCAGATTAAAAGGTTACTGTATCAGAGAGCGCTGCTGCCCGTTCCCTGTTCAATGTGTAGTCACTAAGTGTGATATTCTTAGAAAATTGTTTCTTATTATTATTTAAGCTCTATTCGTATACCTATTCGCAATTTCAACTTAGCATAATAAACACACTCTCACTGATATTTTAAATTTTCCCAATCATAGATTATTAAAACAGCTTGCTATTTCATAATGCATGAATTTTGTAAATGACTATAAATTATTATTTCACAAAAAAGGAAACTCAAAAGATGCGACGCATGTGGAGTTTCTTCAGTGAGTTCTTCTCCACAGATTCCGTACATTGTGTTGTGTAGTGAACTCTCCCAAAAAATGTAATGACGAAACTAAGAGATGTAACATCTAAAAGTTAAGAAATTATTCATTTCATCTTCAAGCTCAGACTCGCGTCATAAAAACACCCTTTAAAATTTAAAAATACCACATCCACACTTCCTACATCTCACACCAGGTGATTAACTACAGTTTCCACTAGCGTACTTGCCGTACATTATCACGTTTCTCCGTAATTAGGCCGCGGCCGCACGGGCTAGTGTGAGAGTACCCTTATTTCTGCTAATACCCAGCTTTTTGTAGTAATCGGAAGCGCGACTCTGTTTATATTGGCCTCAGTGAGGATGCCCCTAGTTTAATACTGAGTGACCACGAGCTCGTGGTTGGCTTAATAACCTATGTTGCATGTTTCTAAGTGGTTTGACATAATATACTGCGTAAGAGAAATAACGCACAACTTCTAAAATAACTTCAACTACCCTTTCGTTCTGTAGGCACTACTGAGTGGCACTACCGGTAGTGTCATGGGAGAGTTTTGTTTTCTGTCGCCCTATTATTCTCTTTAGTTGATTAATCTCTTATATTAATATTACCCGTGGATTCTCTTATTCCCCGTGATACTACCGCAAAGTGAAGTACTGTCAAGCCACCTTTATATTATCCTATACCAACAATCGTAAGGGAAGAATCTACGACTCTTCAACTTTTGTTCTAAAAGTTTTAACTTTCTATACAAACTGAACTTCACACACATTTAACCTCAGAGTGTCGATAGTCTAGAGACGCGGGTTTGATCGATCCCCACCACATACCAATGTGTTTTCGAATTTCGAAGTCATATGTACGTTTATTCGACGCTCTTACCGTGAAGGAAAACATCGTGATGAAACCTGCACACTCCTGCGAAGAAATTCAAAGGTTGTGTGTGAAGTAGACCAACCCGCACTGGGCCAGCGTGGTCGACTAAGGCCTAATTGCCCTAATTCAGGGTAGGCTCTAGCCCCTCGGTGGAAACGTATATGAGCTGTTGATGAATAAAGTTTCAGTGATGTTAGGATTTTCAAGCCTGCAACTTTGTAAAAATAACAAAAAATAATAATATCATCTACCTTCGATAAAAGTTTATTACTATTATTATTCATACTTGACTACGAAAGCTGTCAATGTTACTGTGTTTTGGAAAAAAGGCACAAAATGAAGCAATTTACAATTCTATTAATACTTACATTACAAATAATAAATACAAATATTATGCTCTATGAATGTCAAAACCGACCCAGCTTCATTAGAATACGGTACATCTTTTTGTAAACATTCTGTGAGCGATTTAAAAAAAAAATTTCGTGCAACAATGTAAGAAAATCAGGTCTCGAGTAAAGAGCTTGACAAAAAGTGATAACTCCTCATTGATGCTGAAGCACGCTGAAGTTTGAAGGATTGATTTATGATCACTGTACGTTTGCAAGATGGCAATGCGAGTTAATTGTTTTGAAAGGAAAATTAAATGTGACTTCCAAGTTGGTCCGAGAGAAACAAATAAAGTACACAGTGTACTAGCAAACTTTAGCTCAGGGACTGTATTTCTGCATATTTTTCAGTTGCTCTTAGTTTATATTATTCTTTTGTTTATTAAAAAGTTTTTGTTCGAAATTTGAGTACATCTGAGAGTTTTTTTCACAGAAATACTTTTTAGCAATGTTTTTACAAAGAAAATGGTCTGCGACCTAAAAGTGTTATCATCAGTAACAGATTAATTTGTCTAGAACTACCAAAATTTTGATGAAATTTATTAAAAATATATTAATATCGTAAAATTTAGTTAGTAATTTTTTTTATTAGATAGGTAGTATTTTTTTGAGTGGAAATAAAGTAAAATATAGGTACCTATAATAGGAACTGGACCCTTCACGTGCGAGTCCAACTAGCACTTGGCCGGTTTTCTGTGTACAGCGGATGTCTGGAATACTTCATAAAAATAACATCCTTTTCCCGCAAATAACTAGTATTAGAAAAAATAATTATGAGTAACATAATTATTTTGCAATATAATATAAGTTAACAATGTAGTGTCGGTAAAAATAAAATGAGCGATAATTTTGGAAGATTTCATTATAGGATATGTTTTGTTTTGTTGTGTTTTATTAGTAGTCAATAGGTACGTATTGTGAGCTTTTGTGATGCGGGTGGGAGACCTGGACTCCTATAATACAGGCCTCGGCTTCAGTCTCCCAAAAATTGAACAAACCTGTAATGTGTTACTGACCTAATGTAAAATTTGTGGCGAGAAATAAACACTTATTTTTTTTATTATTATTATTATATAAGATATAAAAATCACATTCCAATGCTTTACATTGACCCAAGTTAGTGTAGATTTGCTTCGATGATCAAAAGCCTTCAAATTCAAAATTTTAAAACATATTATTTCTGGGGATTGAACTGTGTGGCAATGGGCAGGTCATCGACGAACCGATAACCGTTGGGGAAGAAAGGTCCTCTCCTAGCCTGGCAGGCGAGTTGTTGGCCTCCCACAAGGTGGACAGACGACTTGGTGAACGTTGCTGAGCGTCGGTGGATGCAAGTAGCACAGGACCGTTCACGTTGGAATCCTATGGGGGAGGTCTATGTTCAGAGGACGTCTTCCGGCAGAGATGATGATAATGATGAACTGTGTCCTCCCGGAAGGCATGAACCTTTGCCACCACACCACTGATGTAAGGTAAGCTACTAGTTAGTAGATGATTTATTGCTACCAATAACTCCTCATAAACCTGAAGTTACCGTTCATTTCCAAGTTAATAACACATCGCCATCACTCTATACTTATTGAAGAAAGTCTTAGAACTAATAAAATGCTAGACTTGAGTCTCACTCGATATGAATATCCTGGGTTCAAATCCCGCAAAAAGCTTTGAAAAACTGTCTTCAGTTTGGTAGACATTGAAAGTATAATATTCTAACAAAATCCTTACAACCAACACTACTCGTCTAAATGTATAAACGTCAACGTGAACGTTCTAGAGATGGGACACATCTCGAAAAATAGAGATGTCCTTAGTCGATCGTTTTGTTTCTTCCAACTCACATTTCTGAAGATGATGAGTCGGTTCTTAGCTCCAATCCGCCATGTATTTCTTGCAACTCCTCTAAGGCCAGTGCCACACACGGTTACTAGGTCAGGCGTCCTATGTGGTCCCATAAAATCGACGCGACACCTAATTTGCGGCCATTACGACTATAGGCCGGGTTTTTCAATCAGCTCTAGCTTATATTTCCCAAGACAGCTTAATGGCTGATTATAAGGTAAAATCACTCAGAAACATGGATTTAGCCTGTCTACGGTAAAGTCAAGTGTTATAGTAGTGCTAAAGATGCAGGGAAATTGGATCAATATCGTAAAGGTATTCTCAATAGCCTCTGTTCTTGAGGTTCCAGGTTCAAATAATTTTGTGAGTGTCTCCAGTTCGGTTCGGTTTACTTTTGTGTCCATGTGATCAGTTTGACTAGAAGTAATTGCTACCTTAGGAATAAGGCTGTCAATTGTACTATTTTTACTCCTGTAATTTTGTAGCCGCGTGCAATAAAGTATTATTACATTCATTATTTTTCATTTATTGTTAAATAAGTAAATTCAGTGCTCCGGAATAGGCACAGTTAGCTGCTAGTCCCTCTACTAATATCTACCGAAATAGTGGTTACTTGAGTAATATCAAAGGCCTTTGGCAGCTCTATATAAATCTGTCACCAGGGTTTGTGATGATGTTTTTCGACTTTAAAAAATAAGTATTCTCAGTCAAGCTTTTTTTGTTTTAGTTAATCAATTTTAATAACCAATTTAATTATTTTTATATTTTAAATATAAATACTAGAAAATTTATTAATTGCGAGCCATATAAGTTGCAATGATTATCCTCAATTTTAAGTCACTTCCTCAATACTACCGCATTTTAATTACCACTGCAATAACCCGACTTGCGTATTATGTAACTATCTCCACAATCTATCTATTAATAACTCTCTTATGAGCAATCTTGGCTATTTATCTGCCACTATAAAGTAGAGAGAGGGGTAAATAATTAAAAACGGGACGCTGAATGGACCCGTAAATAGTTGCCGAGCATTGTGCGTGCGCGCACTAAACCACACTGTCACCGCGCAGACTCTGCTAATGATTTAGAATGGAGGTATGTAGTGCATTGGTGTCGTAGTGGTTAGAGCCGCTACTTCCCGTTCGGGAAACACGGGTTCGATCTCCATCACGTACTAAAGTTTTGACATTGGAAATGTCTTTTCGTTCGCTCCAGTGTATGGGTAGGCTCCGATTT
This sequence comes from Carpatolechia fugitivella, assembly GCA_951230895.1. Lineage (NCBI taxonomy): Eukaryota > Metazoa > Arthropoda > Insecta > Lepidoptera > Gelechiidae > Carpatolechia > Carpatolechia fugitivella. The sequence continues at coordinate 16,474,759 of OX579655.1, read as the reverse complement.
CACGAAAAAGTGCGATCCCCTTATATCTCGGAGAGTTGTGAAGATATGATATTAAAAAAAGGCTTAAAAGACGCGTATTTACAAGAGTTATAAAGTGCAAATAGAATTATTCGAGAAAATTAAAAACAAAAAAGTTAAGGTTGAAATAGTAAAAAAAAAAAATCCGAATTTTTTATTTCGGCGCTCGATATTTTGGAAACGAAGAATGATATCAAAAATTAGAGAAAAACTCCTCTGGACAATTTAGTCAGCTACGATTTGAGTCTAAAACAAAGACGATCGGGTTAAGGGTTTGCCCTGTAACCTAACCTTTTTGACGAATTCCGTAGATTCATTTCCACTGTACTCGATAGTCGTGTGAGGTACGAAATCTATGTTTTTTTTTTTAAATTCATACGTTAAGTTGACGCTCTTACGGTGAAGGATAACATCGTGAGAAAACCTGCACACTCCCGCGAAAAACTCAAAGGTTATGTGTGAAGTCGACTAATCTAGGCCGGCGTAGTTCAACTACCCTAATTAGTAGGCTCGAGTCGATAATGATGGTGAAGCAGGTCGTTGCTGCTGGTGTAGTTGCTGCGGCAGACGTCTTCTGTTCAAAAGGCCGTAGTTTGAACTCTACCACGCAAACATTTTTATTTAGATTAAAAAATTCTGTTTTGTTAAAGGTGAAAGAAACCATCAGATGAAAACTTTTTAAAACGATTTACAAATCATCTAACAGTGTGCAAAATGTGCCTTTTCTTGGTAATGATGTAATTATTTAATATTAGCCAGCGGCTACGCTCACGTTGTGTTAGATTTTCCCGTGGGAATATGACTTTTCTCGTAAAAAGTATCCTATGTGTTAATCCAGGGTACAAACTATCTCTGTTCCAAATTTCATCTTAATCCGTTCAGTACTTAGTTTTTGCGTGAAAGAGTAACAAACATCCATACCTTTTTTTTAATTTGGGTTATAAAACGGTAAACACAACACAGATTATTTGTAACAACTTAGAACTAACGTATAACTAGTTGTGAAACCAGCACCGTTAACTACTTACAAACTTTCGGGTTTATAATATTAGTAAATATGCTTTGAATTTATCTTAATAATATTCAGCATTATTATAGATTTAAGCTAAACTGTCCACATTAACGGGAAACAACAAACGTGGACAACGGGAAGAGACTTGTAGAACATGGTCTGAGCATAATGTCTAGAAAGCGTGATTTTCTCCTTTATGATTCTCCATAAAATGCACAGCCTTCCTTCCTTCCTAGAACATAAATTATTATTAATGTTAAAAACATCTTTAGATTTTATACACCTAGACTAGAATATACTTTATTGCACACAAGGATACAGCTTGAAAGTAAGTACAAAAGATAGATGAAGGGGTGTACAGATAGGCGGCCTTATTGCTAAGGTAGCAATTTCTTCCAGGCAAAGTTGTGAATCAATATAATGTTAAAACGCAATCGTTAATAGGACCGATGGCTAACCTTAACAGCTCATATACGGCCTCATGAAGGGTCCCGACTTTAAACTGAAAGTCTCCTTTCTTACAAATTTTTATTTGACCTCGTCCCCACCGGGATTCGAACCCGGGACCTCCGTAATAAAAACTGAACAATCTACCCTTCAACTACGGAAGTTTTCTTCCATCCATTAGCACCTTTCACCTCTACACTAGGTCATACAATATTTCTAGCTCATTCATAATCTGACTATTCGTCATGTCGATGTTCTCATACATGACAAGATGGTGAGAACTTACTAATCACCCATTGATGCGAAATTACTTCCATGATACCTACTTATATGAGAAAAACGAACTAAGAGAAACAAGTTTTTTGTCATAATTGTCATTTGTTCTGATTAGAATTTCTTATAGAACTTAATTACACATGTCGTCATCATTGTTTTAGCCAAAATATGTCTGTCGTCATCATCATGAACAGCTCATAAACGTCCCCACCGAAGGGTTCGAGTCTACCCTAAATTAGAGCGATCAGGCTTTAGTCAACCTTTGAACCTTTGAATTTCATCGCGGAGGCTCGAGCCTACCCTAAATTATTTAGTGATTTAAAAATAAAAACATGCGGCACACTTCACTCGTCCTCACAGCCTCAGCCAAAAGTCGTACACAGCTGGACAATCCCCCAAGGACCTCCACATCTACAAGTCTTGCTTTGCCCGCATCCAGTGACTTTCCGCGACCCTTACCAGATCGTTAGCCCACCTTGTGGGGGGGTCTGCCTAAATCAACAGCTCATATACGTCCCCACCGAAGGGCTCAAGCCTACCCTGAATTAGGGCGATTAGGCCTCAGTCGACCACGCTGGCCCAGTGCGGGCTGGCCGACTTTACACACCTTTGAATTTCTTTACAGGAGTGTGCAGGTTTCATCACGATGTTTTCCTTCACAGTAAGAGCGTTGAATAAACGTACATTATAATGAATTCGAAAATATATTAGTACGTGGTGGGGATCGAACCCGCGTCACCTGGACGGGAGGCAGCGGCCCTAGCCACCCCACTGAGGTAGCGGCTCTATAGCACTGACACCAGGGTTTGTGAGGTCGGTTGTCGACCTTACAACCCACACGATGATGATGATAAACGTAAACGTAACGTAACGTATGATAAACGAGCTCTTGACGAAATTGATGCGGGATAGTCGCCACTCGTTTCGCACTTGTATATGGCATTAACAGAGCGAGTAAGAGAGAAGATACTGTCACATTCAAGGTCAGCGCTCACAACTCGTTTCGCCACCTGTATGCGCGTGCTAACGACGGAAAGTGTCTTAAAGGCCGACCCAGACAGGCAGAACCTTCGCTGACCCCGGAATACCTTGATAGGATCGCGCATCTGCCCAATTCTATGTGCCTTACGGTACCTACATATCGTTTGCTTCCAGGACTAATGTCGTAACCACCAAAACTAAAATTTTAGGATATATATATATATATGCACATTTTGTATTAAAAAGATGACAAATTAGCAGTTTAGTGTTGGTTACCCCACAAAATTACAATACACAGAAACGGGAACGAAGAATTTAGACAAATTTTGTCAAATGCATTAATCACACTGTACTTGTTCAAAACTAAATACCATACAATTATTAATACAGCCATTAAAAGATTAAGCATTAGCAGTCCACAATCATGCTAAAGTATAACAGTAACCAGTAGAGCTGATTTTTGCCAAAGATAATGAGGAACAGGTTTGTAACGTACCGTATAGTTAAATAATTGACTTGGACGTCAAAGGCGCACTGTTAGTAACGCTAGGGGCTCTGCGGGAGTGCGCAACTAGCTATGGTCCACAACTAGCGGGATATACAGGACGATACTGGATTTTATTATAAAATATTTTACAAGAACATAGATAATAATTTTAGAATTTGACACAAAATTTTCCCGGGCACGTGACTTGGACAAATTTCTTTGAATGTGATCTTAATTATATGAAAAATATCATAATCAATTGCATTTTCTCTGTCTAGTCTGGAATCTCGTGGCTAATGGCCGTGTTTTTTTTATTTATTAGATTTTTACTTAATTTTTTTTTTCAAGAAAAATGAATGAATGAATGAATGAAATATACTTAAGGAACGTATAAACTGAACTTATTTATTTTGAACGATGACTTCTTCTTCTACCTAAGAACACGTTAACTGACCTGAATAACAAGTGGTAATAATACCAGGCACTTAGTCCAAAAATCAAATGAAAACAACACCCTGCGTAACGCGAGTATGTGCACGCGCAACTAGCTAACATACTCGCGAGCTATTGTCCCGGCGATGCGAGATAACGTTCCTAGTTTACAGTTACCTACCTACCAGCGCGTGAGTCCTTCCTGAGTCCCTCCAATTAAATATAACATATAGGTCAAGTTACAAAAAAACACCTAAAACCATAAACTTTGCGCGCAATTTGTCTACTATAGTCACGAACGCATTTAGTTAGATCGCGCTCGAAGAGTAAGTTGTTGTGTTATTTATTCTGTGGTTGTGTGAAATTGCGTGACCTTGATGGTGTTATATTGCTATTCTGCTCTCGTAAGGTATTTGATAATTTTTCTTAGGTCCAATTTATACAAAGTGAGTGCGTAACAAGGGTCGACGAGGGAGTTTGTCTCATTAGTTTATTTATCTTTCACACATAAAATGCCGTACACAATCAAATCAAATCAACGGCCCGTTACAGTCCACTGCTGGACTATGAGTCTCCTCCACTTAAGCGGAGGGTTTTGCCATAATCTCCACGCTTGGCAGACGGTTTGGAGATCGCAGATTAAAAGGTTACTGTATCAGAGAGCGCTGCTGCCCGTTCCCTGTTCAATGTGTACTCCCTAAATCGCCTCTTACGACACCCGCGGGAAGAGTAGGGCCGTACACAGGTGCGAGGAAAATACCTACCTTCTTCTACTTTGGCCGAAGACTGTACCTAATTAAATATCTTAAATGGCAAACTGCTTAACAAATGAAGCAATTAAATTTATTCTATTTATAAATACAATATTAATAACAAAAAGGTTATAATCCCACAAGTCACACAGAAGTATGAATAAAATGCACTGCAGATTGCACTCGGAAGCAAAAAGCGGATAAAACCGGTCAAGTTGCATGTGCAATGGTTTTTATGATGTTGCATGCACTCAAGTTGCCTTTGGATGAAATATACCAAACGGTTAAATAAGGGTAGGAGGGGTAGAACATACATTCGTAGGCCTCTACTATACATCTCTCTTCTTTATTTGTATAAGCAAAATACTGCGAAACCTCTCGGGTCATAGGGCAGCCCATGAAACTGTTCTTCTTTTCATCAAATCACGGCTCCGTAGTAGGTGGTAGCGTATCTGCCTCCGACGCACAGGATCGTGGGTTCGAATCCCGCCCAGGGCAAACATTCGTTTGATGAGCACTTGTGTTTGCCTTGTGTCTGGTTGTGTTGTACATCTATATAAGTATGTATTTATCTATTTATGTAATGTATATCAGCTGTCTGGTACCCATAGTACAAGCTCTGTTTAGCTTAGTTTGGGATCGGCCGTGTGTGAAGATGTCCCCACATATTTTTTTATAATAGTAATTTACTTTTTTCTACTTTTACACATATCTTTTTAAGAAACTAGCCATCCGCCTACGGCTACGGCGTCTGCGAGCTCTTTTCCGGCAGAGAAGAGTAAACTATATTTCCTGGGTGTCAAACTGACGCTGTATCAAATTTCATCAAAATCTGTTTAGATTAACCTTCTCTTTTATACCTCTAATATTAGTATATAAGTATGTTATATGGATAAAACAATCGTATTTATGTTGTTTGAAAGCGTAATTGCTGCAAATTGAGCCGCTAACTAATCAGAAACTTGTATCGCCTCGGGGTGCCTTTAAAATACTTGCATAAGTAACCCGCAACCTCACTTGACTGGCCTACAATTTTTTTGCAAGCTTTCTGGTGTGGTTATCTTAGCGAATCTTAAAAATAAAATTATTGCGCCAATTTTAGAATACAATAGAAAAACATTTCATCATCATTCTTCTTCTTCCAGTGGCACTCCATTACTGGAGATCTGCCGTCAGCCTCTTGAATTTTTCCTTGTCCCTTGCTAACCGGAGCAGCTCTTCGACCCCGGTAACCCAGCTCCACTCACGTATGTTGCCAAGATTTCTTCCGTCTTCCTACACGTATTTTTCCATCACCATTATCATTATAATTTTCTTTTTTTTTAATTTTCATTTTGTTTATTTGGTAAGTATTTTGAAAAGTAAGAAAAAGGAAGACAGTGATAAGAGAAGTCTTTGTCCTACCAGAAGAACAAAATGTTTGTAAAGCGAAATAACGATTTTGTACCATCATCAGCAGCAGTAGTGGTAAATTTAATCCCAGTGGTACTCATCAGTGGTAACTGGACAATGGTACAATTCCAAACCCATTATCTCGAAAGTCCTACTTTTATTATAGTGTATCTTATACTAACGTTTTTTAATATTTTAAAATTTTTCTTCATTGCTCGAAATTTCCTGTGAAATTTATTTTAGTAGATACTCGTATAAGTAATTATGAACTAACTTGCTCATCTTTTAGAACTGAAACTTTGTATGTACACTGTCGTAAACTTAGATAATGATATTAAGTGCCGAAATTCTGTAAAGTACCTAAATCTGATCCATTTCATCATCAGACACCTTTAAGTGGTTTAAAATGGACCGCCAAAATCTATTCCAGTTACACCAGCGGACAAAATGATCATTCCTGGTGACTTTATTAAAAGGTTGAAACGAAGAGCTAGGCATGTTTTTGATTTCCAAATTCAAGACTTCGATTCTTTTTAGAAACTATTAAATCATGTCAATTAAAAAAGCCTACTACGGCTCAATACTATTATCCATTTAATACAATCTTTGAAAATCTTTTCAAGACTGGACAGCGAAATCCATTTTGATTTTAGTGTTGGTTAATAACCGTAACGTAATAAATTGTCGATGCTACCTTTTCAAATACCTAATTACATATATTTTTATTTTTGCTGTCTTTCTTTTCTTTTGAACATATTTATCCTCAAGTATCATTATTTTGTCCTCAAGTGTAGTAACAATATCCCTTACCAAAGTTAGGGCATTCGAATGCACCGGACGCGTTGTCTCGAGAATTCACACTTGGCTGGTCACCGTAGTAAGGTTTCGGTGAGCAAGCTTTTAGAAAATTTTGGGACCGACTAATTTTCTTTTTTTTTTCTTTGATGGATTTGATTTCTTTGTATTTTAGCCCACCCTTGATAAATTTCAAATTTCAATTCTTCGAGTTCGTCTTTATCTTCATATATCAGCGTTATTTGTAGGTTTTATTATGAGTAGGTAGGTATATAGATGTTTATTCCATTAACAATGTTTGATTTGATCTGTTTTGTATACTGATGTAATTCTGATGATAATTTAATAATCTTCTAGTTAGGTCCTGATGATGTACGGAGAATATATATAAAAAAAAAGAATATTATAGAATCCTCTCGCACTTTATCGATATTTTAATGATTGTATTTTTTAATGATTACGCTTTCTTATCGCCATACGATTTGACAAAAACACGAATGTTCATTGAAAATGTAAACAGTGCCATTTCAAATCACCAACAATTATTGTTTACACACATACAAACATTACTTATTAATCAGCTATCTTTATTACGCTTATTTGAATCAAGTCAACTTCGCCCACAGCCAAAACTCAAGCGGAGCCGCGGGGCGTCGCTAGTTATTAACTTATCCGATACTTTACGTGCGCCCACGCACCTAGGCTAACTTAGATCTAACTTACTTGTTACTTTACTACACCAATTTATTTGGCTGACAATTAAACCTGATATTATAATTATAATGTTTCTAAAACCGTCGGGGAGACACGAGTTCGATCCCCACCACTTATCTATGTTTTTTAGAATTACAAATTCATATGTATTTTTATTCGACGCTCTTATGGTGAAGGAAAACATCATCGTGTGAAAACCTGTACAATCTTGAGAAGAAATTCAAAGGTTTTATATGATATCGACCAACCCGCACTGGGCCAGCGTGGTCAACTAAAGCCTAATATTGAATTTTTGGCTAGGTTTACTAGACCTCAAAAAAAAGCATTTTACACTCAACATTTAGGCTCATTGGCTTAGGTTTAGACTAGGCTCTATGTATTCGACACTCGCCTTTTGTACGTTAATAAATCATTCGAAACTTAAAAAAACAACTGTCAATTCAATTCAAAAAATTCCTGACATACACCATAGACAAAATGTCTTCCATCCTTCAGACGTATTCAGTTAATATGGAGGATATCGGTATTTTAATTTACTACGAGCTGTCACATAAAAAATGGTCTAAACCGTATCTAAAATGGTTGGAGAGCGTCATCAATTGCACATTGCACTCCGCAACGCACTTAGGAATAGGGAAGGGAGAGCATAGTTATTTAAAAAAAAAATCACGTCTATTTTTCTGTAGGATGTTATTACGTCTCTAATTAGCTTTGGTTGTAATGTAATTAATTATTTGGATGAGTTAGTGAACGTGATAGTGGAGACTGCTAATTCTATCATCATCATTAACGGCCCGTTACAATTCTATAAAGCTGTTCTATATGCCATTGACAAATATTTGTAAGTATTTCTTACACGTTTTGTGATCTATCATTTCAGTTTTTTTTCTATGCTTCTGGATTCTAATTATTATTTTAAAGACCAACATACAAGTTGGTAGATATAGAATTCCGAAGTAATGTTTGTGTTGTGTTAGTTTAATAATGACTACTCTCAGTATATTTCCAAACACAACCTTTTCAAATAACGGCAGAAAGATGCTAGAAGCAATCAACTAACGAAAAGTTTAAAAAAGAAACTTCAAAATTCCATATTTCCAAATAATATTTATCCGTATTAACTTTATCTTAATTTAGATTATAATATCCATCCCACCCATCCCTAGCGAAGCTCCTAACTTAGGAGACTTAACTGCTACCAAGTCGGCATTACTCTTGTACTCCGTTATCCCGCCGTATTTATTGATGCAAAATACTTGGTTTGGTCGCTGACTGACTCTTACTTCAGCTGGATGTAACTTAGTATTAAAATGTTATGTTTATGTTGCATTGTGGGGATCCGGATGTAGGGTGGATGTGATTGAGATAAGGGCTTTGATGTAGCAATGTAAGTTTTAGTTACTAGGTGGTCGTTTGTGGGTTAAATGTTGATGCTGGGAGTTACGTACTGGCCCATTTTATTTGTTTTAGTTTTATTTGATATAGCTATGGGTGCTCGATTTTTTTGTTTAAAACCTTCAAGTAGTAAGAATCAATCTAGGAGATTGATATCTCATCTTATTTCTATCGTTATTTGTGTAACTGGTATTCGCATACACGTATTGAACTATATATTTAGTCACATCATATTTTGCACTCTCAGTTATACTAATCTGAGGTTTTCTTATGTTATCTCTTATCAAACCATAAGTGCTTTGCTATTTTATTAAATCGTCTCTTTTTATATTCTAAATTTTTTATACTAAATAGCTTTTATTTGATACACTTACATACATATTGTAGTAGCTAAATAAACGTATTTTCTTAACTAACATTGTCTTATAAAAGTTCCCCTATAAAAGTGCACTAACTACTAATCTAAGTTACAATGTAAGACGACACCGCGGTCGCGTCGTAAGCGATTCAGCGCCTCCAAGAAACCTGACGCGCATGTCAGTAGGTTACCGACGCGTCAGGTAACTGAGGCCGTACTTAGTAGTAACTCAGTCTTGGTGTAAACTTAGGAGTAGCTTTAGTAACCGAGAAACAGTTTTAACCTAAATAAAGTTTCCTCTCTGTATTTTTTTCTGTTAGTGTAATAAATAAATATAAACTGCTGAATATCGAATAATTATTAAGGTCTTTGTAGACAGACTGCATTTTATGTAGAAAATAACAGTTTGAATGCAGTTTGAGTAGCTCTTATACGTCCCCATCGAGGGGTCGAAGCTCGAGCCTACCTGGAGCAGAGCGATCAGGCCATAGTCGATCACGCTGGCCCAATGCAGGTTCGTCGACTTCACACACAATTGAATTTCTTTGCAGGAGTGTGCAGATTTCCTCGCGTTGTTTTTCCTCATCGTAAGAGCGTCGAATAAATGAACATAATGAATTCGAAATTGGAATAAACATTGGTACGTAGTGGGGAACGAACCCGCGTCTCCGGAACGGGAGGCAACAACTCTAGCCATTACACCACTGAGGCATGCACACCGATCGATGCAGTTGATATAACAATATTATTTTGAGTTTTATTGCAAATTGAATGATAAAACACGGATAATAAAACACAAAAAAAAGTTGAAAGTTGAACGCGTTGATGTCTTTTGTTAGGAGAAAAATTGCGGGAAGCAAATACAATTTATAAACTTTTATAACTTACTTAAGTAACAACAGTCATTTACCTCCTTATATAGTTGTTATAGGTACCTTGTATATACCTACCTTATATTATAGTATGTACATTACTTTGTACTTTCAAATAACAACGCGCAACGAATTTAATAGGTTTTTTTGCACATAAATCTGAAATTGCATGAAAACGACTTATTCCCAAAGAAAAACTAGCGTAGCCTGCTGTGAACGCTACAATGTGAGTATCCATTTTAGTGATAAGAATAATACAGCGCCTTACTCGTATTATTTAAATTATACTAAATAAAAAATAAACGCGAAACTTATAAATAAAACAGTAACTCTAGGTTACCTGTAGTCCCGCCTAAGTGAGACAGTTGAAGAATGTCGTAACATTAGTAACTGTCCAGTGGACTGGAAGGTGGGCTGGAAGGTGGGCTGGCTAGATGAATACGAGCCATCATTACTCTTTGGCTTCCGAAACACTTAGTTACTAAGATTTGTAACTTATTTAGTAGTTTTAAGTGAATGTTACGATGATATAGCTGTGTATTGAAAGAAATTTCATGGGATATTGTTATAAGCATCTTTAAATTATAATAATAATAAAAGACTAATGTTTGGTCCGATTTAGGGAAGGCAAAAAAAAACAGTCAAAAGTTGTACGTATTATACTTTACTTACTGTTACACCTTATTACCACAAAATAAATAATGATAAATGTTTATTTAGACGTAAAAGTTCAAAGAAGAAAAACAACAGTAATGCAGACTCGTGACGTTGCGTGGGCAGTCTCAAGAGGCCAACTCACCCTTGACCTTAACACCCAAGTTCCGTATCAAAGTCAAGGCTTGGCCCAAAAACCTTCAAAAATGGGCCCATGTTTCCGGCCGGGCCCGATCTAAACCTTCCTCCCTTTAGCGCTCCAGGATAACCTGCTGTGGGACGTTTTTTTATTATTTTTCCATACAAACCCAAAAAAACTACCCTAAAACAATGGAATTAAAGTTAAAATTTCAATGAAAACATCTTTCAGAGTACACTCACACTTATTTAAATAAGGTAGTCAGTGTGGGACAGGGATGGATGTTGATTTTTATGGGTGGGAAAGGGATGGAAGATGGCGATGTTGCTGCGGTTTTTTGTAGGGATGTGGTGAGGTCGATAGTTGTTATTTTCGTTGATTAAACGGCTTCTAGCTTTAAAGTAAGTCAATTCATTCATCAAAACTTTAAAGTAAGTTATGTACGTCCAATTCGCACTAGGCCAAAGCGTATTTTAAACGTCTTATCTTTGCGGGTGAAAGCAGAGACTATGACAAAGATATAGTTTTTTTTTTTTTTATTAGCCCTTTTTAGCTATCCCACTGCTGGGCAAAGGCCTCCCTTTTTTCTTTCCACTGAGTGACTAAGTTTGAAATACTTAAATTTATTTAAAATAAAAATACGAGTAGGTATTTGGTTACGATTGTACAATTTGCATGAAATAAAGGTTCAAAAGATACAAAATGTTATTTATATATTTTGTATTTGAAATAAAAAATAAAAAAATTAAATTATGTAACTGGCAATAATTATCTCCGAGGCTTTAAAAACCTTATAAAATAAATATCGCGTCAAACATACAAAATAGAAAACTTCTTTTGAATTGATTAAAATATATTTAATTCTTATTATTGTTATATCGATACTCGATTGTCCCATCCCTACAAGGCAGATGGCGTCGACAGTGAATTCGGCGCGGCATTCCTCGCGCCGCCCTCGCTTCACGTGCGCACGCGCATCGCGATCCACACTGCAGACAATTAGTGAGAGTACTGTACGGATAATACACTATATACAACCCCAACGAGGGGCTCGAGCCTACCCTGAATTGAGACAATCTGGCCGACCATGCTGGCCCAGTGCTAGTTGATGAACTTTACACACAACCTTTGAATTTCTTCTCGGCAATGTGCAGGTTTCTTCACGACGTTTTTCGGTATCCTCAGAGCGTCGAAAAACGAACCTTTCATCAACAGCTCATACACGTCCCCACCGAGGGGCTCGAGCCTACCCTGAATTAGGGCGATTAGGCCTTAGTCGACCACGCTGACCCAGTGTGGGTTGGTCGACTTCACACACAACCTTAGCATTTCTTAGCAGGAGTGTGCAGGTTTCATCACGATGTTTTCCTTCACCGTAAGAGCGTCGAATAAACGTACATATGAGTTCTAAATTCGAAAACACATTGGTACAAGATGGGGATCGAACCTGAGTCTCCCGGACGGGAGGCATCGGCCCGAGCCTAAAACGTACCTTTACATAATATTATGAATTCGAAATTGGACGTGATGGGGTTCGAACCCATGGTACGGGAGGCTCGTTACTTATTGCTACTATACTTACTTTGTTCCAAAATCCTTCATAAAAGGCGCTATGAAGCTGTTGGTACTTTGCATTTCATTCAGCAACATTAAACGATGTTATTGTTAGCCTCGTGGCGCGGCAGAGTAGAATACATTTGTCACCAACCCCTACTCTTCCCGTGGGTGTCGTAAGAGGCGACTTAGGGACTACACATTGAACAGGGAACGGGCAGCAGCGCTCTCTGATACAGTAACCTTTTAATCTGCGATCTCCAACCCGCCTGCCAAGCGTGGAGATTATGGAAAAACCCTCCACTTGAGTGGAGGAGGCTCATAGTCCAGCAGTGGACTGTAACGGGCCGTTGATGTTGATGATTCTTTGTCGATATCGTGTGGGACTCTTAATTAAACATAACTGACCTAACAAACTAACAAACCCTATTGTCAAAGTTATTACTGCCAAAAGCCTCTGACTAGGCTCACGTAACGACAACTTCAGAGGATTATACGAGTAGCTAGGACCGATTCCTTATCATGTTACTAAAGCACGGATTTGTCTTACTTTTCTGGCAGACAAGTGATTCTGCTAGCAATGTTATAATTTTATTTCAAGAAGTGCAAAGTAGGTTTCAATCTATAATTTTATTTAGTCCTTTTATTTTCCCTTTTCAAATTCTATTGACATCTAATAAACTTTCAAAATAATTTAAACATGAACTTTGAACAAGTACGCCTGTCGAAAGTAGTGTTAATTGCTACCTTTTGCGCCTGGCTTCGCTTGTGTTTTCCATTCACACATACCAGGAGCTCAGAGATAATAGGCGGAGTTTTAGATTAGATGTGCCTGTACTATTTGGACCGTTTTGAGATATTTGGGTTTAAAGATGTTAATTTTGAGACAGTAAGAGCGGATGCTATCAGACGTTTTTAAGATTCAACTGTGTTTCTTAAGGTAATATAAATATAAAGTAATGTCTAACTCTTCTCTACTACTCCGTCATTTATTTAGCCCACTGTAAATAATATTATATGCAGTGTGGTGACGGCAGAGTAGAATACATTTGTCACCAACCCCTACTCTTCCCGTGGGTGTCGTAAGAGGTGACTTAGGGACTACATATTGAACAGGGAACGGGCAGCAGCGCTCTCTGATACAGTAACCTTTTAATCTGCGATCTCCAACCCGCTTGCCAAGCGTGGAGATTATGGCAAAACCCTCCACTTAAGTGGAGGAGGCTCATCGTCCAGCAGTGGACTGTAACGGGGCGTTGATGTTGACGTTGAAAGAATGTTCAAATTTTTTATTCAACTCAAGAGCTCTAATATATAATTTGTTTAAGATTCTTGAAACTTAATTAATAACTGAACTCAATTTATTACAGTAAATATTTGTATTATTGAGCGATACGTGATTTTTATGTATTATTATTTATTTAAAACGGAAACACTCACGTTAAAATAGAAACTATGTCTTCCAACGTTTCGATCCTGGTTGGAAGACATAGTTTCTATTTTTACGTGAGTATTTCCGTTTTAAATAAATAATAAAGTAAATATTTGGTTTGAACTATTTCAATAAATTACAGATCAAGATTAACCTAAATCCTTGTGTCCCATAAAAAGAACATTACAAATAAAGAATCTGAGGTACTTACAAAAAAAAGTTCAGTGTCCGGAAGACAATGCTTTCACAATTTGTGTGTTAAAACAGTTTTTATTAAGGTACGGCCGGAGGGACCTTAGCAAGGCAGGGTGTTAATGTGAAAGTAAACAGACGATGCTACTGTTGACGGGTGTAGGGTCTGTGGGACCTCTTTGTGGGACTTTTTTTTGTTTTATGAGAGTATGGGAAAAGGGTGGTTTGAGATAAGGGGTTTTAATTTTTTAAATTTTAGACTAAAGAGGATAAGCGTGATTTTTTTATGAATTTTTTTAGTGTGTTTTAACTGTTGCGAAATATTTATGATAAAATAATAGTTATAGGTTATTTTGAGGGATTTCGTATTTTTAATTTTTTGCTTTATAATTATTAAAATATACCTAGTTAGTTGTATTTTTGTATAATAAAGCTACTAGGCTCATATTAAGATAACGTGGACTTGAGATCATCTTCAGTGAGTCGGACTCAGTTGGAGTTGAGCTGATGTGAGGTCGATTGCTGGTCATATAAACGATCTTAGGAAGCTCCCTCCGTAAGCATTCCCGACAATTTTTCTCAAGGATCTAAATTAGAATCCTTATAATGTAGTTTTTCCATGAGGTGCAACACGTTTTGTTTGTTTCCTGCCATGAGACATACATACGAGCTTTAGTATATTGTTAGACCTTACATTTGTCTAGTCGAGTATAAGGCAAAAGATAAAATGCTAGTTAATTAATTTACCTACAATTGTTCTAAGATGAATAGAGAACGGTGTCATCAAACCATTCGTATTCTTAAAACAAGCAACGTGTCGATTCCAGACCAGTATAATTAGACTTTTAGTCCTACAGGTTATATAAACATAACACGGTCTGTTCATACTGGTTCAATGTGTCCTAAGATTGCATTTTCTCAGTATAACTAGACCTACAACCTCATTGATATATTTTTTACAGCAAGATCTGTTTATACTAGTTTTATACATCTGAAGATACTTCCAGTTACAGTTGATACGCGACGTCATTAGTAATGTTCGTAAAGCGAGGCCAGTTTATGTTGTTTCTTGCCCTCTTACTGGTAGAGTGATGAAGTGCATGCGAAGATGGACGTGCCTGATAAATCCAGCTGATACCAGGATACTGAGAACTCGCGCATCTTCTGCAGTTCAAGGTATAACAGCAAGCGGGAATAGACGTACTCTTTATGAGGATTCCGCCGTGTGGTGACGGCAGATTAGAATACATTTGTCACCAAACCCTACACTTCCCGTGGGTGTCGTAAGAGGCGACTTAGGGACTACACATTGAACAGGGAACAGGCAGCAGCGCTCTCTGGTACAGTAACCTTTTAATCTGCGATCTCCAACCCGCCTGCCAAGCGTGGAGATTATGGCAAAACCCTCCACTTAAGTGGAGGAGGCTCATAGTCCAGCAGTGGACTGTAACGGGCCGTTGATTTTTTTTATTTTTATGAGGATAGAATGTTTAATATTTTATATAGAAACAGTTAAAAACGTAACTACACAGTTTTTTTTATTTGTTAAGGGCTATGTCAAAGCACCAAGTAGAAAAACACAAAACGATTTTGTTAAATGTCACAATTTATTAATTAACTGTTTATTGGATGAATTTAACAGTAAAAATAAAGAAAACTAATATGTATTTTTAAATAAAATGCTTATGAAAAACTCTCTCTCCTTTTTTTTCCTACACAAAATACCCATTCATCAAATTACGTATTTTTTAAATTAGCACCACTAACTTTAAATTAACATGTTTTTGTTAATGCAATAAACAGTAAGAGTATCAAATCGCTTTCGTTTTATCACTTGAACCACCGAAAAAAAAATTGTTTTTATAATAAAAACCCTAAAAAAGAATGTCACTACACTACACCGCCACGACGACAACATCCCACGGAATCGTAATTTTTACGTCTACGTGTCTACGTGTTTACCTCAACCACCGACAAACGTGGGATGATTTTTTGATTTCTCCAAAACTGATTCTTTTTGTGAGTTTTATAACCCTTTTGAATGGCTTAACACAGCTATAAAAGTGACAGACACAGAATATAGAAGTAATGGAGGTTTGATACCTAATAATTTATTATATATATATAAAAAAAAACTAAATTTTTCTATGCTGCACCTACCCGAATTGGGACAGCGTGTAAGGGTACGCCCCTGTATTATGATCTGTTGAAGACTTTTTTATCCAAAAATATGATTTTTCCCACTGTAAAACCTTCATATCCATCTATCATCAACAGCATTAACAGCTCATATACGTCCCCACCGAGGGGCTCAATATATCTATAGCCCAATTAAAATGTTAAAACTATGTCTATAGTGTTGTCTGTGTTTGTCTATCTTGTCTTATTGCTATTTTTGAAGTGCCTATGTCGCTCATAATCTATTACTATTGTTTATCTTTGAGTTGGCTAAAGCTCCTTGGTGGGAAATGTCTTAATATTATATATATTAATCTTGTAAACAAATGTGTTCTTGTTTTAAAATTGAATGTTACAAAAACACTTAGATAAATGAAAGGCTCGCGCGGAGCGCCGCGTAAAAACAGTAACTCGATATTTATATCATAAAATAAAATAAATTTCTAAAGGCTACAGACAGACAATAATTAAAAACTAACGATTTTTCTTTGTTTTTTCGCAGGTAAGCGCAAGATTATATCTGCTGAACGAACTTGGGCTCAGGTAGTATTTATGACTTATTTCTATCTATAGCTATTAAAAAAAAAAGATAGGGTACAATCGACGCAAAGTCTAGCGTAAATCTTATCATGAGCTAGCTTTCCTGCCGCAAGTTTTCGATGTAAGTAAGTAGTGAAGTCTTATAGTTTATAATGTTATGATTTATGAGGTTCTTTTATGCAAATATCAAACCGAAAAACTATTAAACACACTTCCGCATTAGTATTGCTTGTTAGTATGATTTTATGACAAATACTGCTGATAAGAAACAAAGGCACTCAACATCAAGTTTTTATTGTGAAGGAGAAGTGTTCCATGGACGGACTGCGAAAAACCATTCAACATGTGCATTAAAAGAAGAATTCGTTTCCTGAATTAGAATTGGGCCAACCCATGTCTTCCCGTGGGTGTAGTACAAGGCGACTAAAGAATTTGGGTTTAGAACTCATTTATTTTAACTGTTCACTTCAAACGGTCAAAGTCGTCATGTTGGTGGCTTGAATTCACCCGCCCGCTTACTTCTTCACCTCCGCCGATGCCTGTCAAAACGGATACCAAATCTACCAACATGCAAATATTATGACGTTGACAGGTGCACAGTTATAAAAATTGAGTTATGGAGCCAGATAGGCGACAGGCTGGCAACCTGTTTGTCACTAGATGCACTACAAAACGCGAAGATCGCTGAATGCACCTTCGTTTAGGTGCGCTTACGCCGATTCTTAACCTAAAAATATTGGTAAACGTGGTTTTAGTGTGTGGTCTTCAGAAGACCACTAAGGATCTGCTCACCCCCTTCGGGGATATGAGCGTTTATGTTTGCGTTTGTATGTATAAAAGAAGAGATCGACCTCCTAACTGTATGTAGATATACCCTACTTTATGATCATATGGAAAAAGACAAGTCAATCTGTCACGCTTGACTTTTGGTCGGCTGTACAAAGACTATCTCGGCTTCTCATTTTGTATTCCTCTCAAGTGTTTAAACGAAATTCTTGTGAGGTAAAACTCTTTTATAATACTTTGAATTAAAGTATACTTAATTCATTCAAACTACCAGAGATTCAAAAAAACTTAATTCAAAAAACCAGAGAGCCCACACAAAGGACCAAATCTATGCTAGTTATAAAAACTAAATTCTTAGATTAAGTTTTTTTACGTTACTAACACACTGGACCTTTGTTGTCTTTTTAAATAAATGAATAGAAAAATAAAATAAGGTGAAGAAAGCCTTTTTTAAAGGTTGTGTGTGTGAATTTGACCAACCTGTTACCGATTGATCAAAATCCATGGATGGTAATACGCACAACCTTCGATTTTTTATAGGAGGTATGCGTGTGCAAGTTTTCTTACGATATTTACCCCCTCGCCCCTCAGTGGTGACTTGAGCAGTTGGTTTATGAAAACTTTTATAACAAGACAAGTTTATACTCTCTTACATGTTGAAAACACGGGTCAAAATTGAACCTACCACCTCTCGGTCAAAAGGCAGCATCGAATCAACACCGAAGCTCTCAAGTACAGTTATGCATACTCGCGCGTGCGCGGTAGCGTCGCCGCGGGCGCACGGCTATCATACGTATCGCGTCACGATTATCGATACTCTCTATATTATTGTTATTCGAGTGGTATACAAGTTAATCATGTCGTAGAGTTTTAAGAGCACTTATCGATAAGTTGATGCTCTTGAGAGGTAAAATGTATTTGCGGTTGTGGGCGATTTATGAGGCTCTATCATAAAAATACTTTGATTATTCAACAGCAATATCAACGGCCCGTTACAGTCCACTGCTGGACTATGAGCCTCCTCCACTTAAGTGTTTGGTTTTGTCATAATCTCCACGCTTGGCAGGCGGGTTGGAGATCGCAGATCAAAAGGTTACTGTATCAGAGAGCGCTGCTGTCCGTTCCCTGTTCAGTGTGTGGTCCCTAAGTAGCCTCTTACGACACCCACGGGAAGAGTAGGGGTTGGTGACAAATGTATTCTACTCTGCCGTCACCACACGGCTTTTATTATTATAGTGCTTAAAATATTTTTATGTTAAATAATTTATATTACACTTTTTAATTAATTATCATTATTCACATTAAGTAGTTTTAGTAATACCAACCCGCACAAAGACACCGTGTGGTTGATTGACAGCCTGATCACCTTTTTTAGGGTAGACTCAAGCCCCTCGGTGGGGACTAACATAACAACAAAACAGCTAAAATAATAGTTGTTAAACTTCCCCTTAAGATGAAGGCCTCCTATATCTTTACACTCTGAACATAGTTACTATAAAAAAAAATTTTTTGGATCAAGAAGCTAAAAAAAGAGTGTTTATTTAAAGTTATATTTTTATCTTAATTATTATTCTAATGTCCTAATAACCTACTTAATTTCTCAGAATAAAACTTTGGATGACTATATAATCCACCAAGAGACATAGATCAAAATGAATAAAACTTAATTCGTGGTTAATGATGTATTATGTTTTTGTGCACAATTTTTTAATCCAAATGCTACTAATATTATAAATGCGAAAGTTTGGATGTTTGGATGTTTGTTGCCGAATCACGCTTGAACCCCTGGACGGATCAAGTTGAAACTTGGCACATATTTAGGTTAGGCCTTGAATAGGACATAGGCTACTTTTTACCGCGGGAAAACATTTCATTCCTACGGAAAAACTCATAAGACGCGGGTGAAACCACAGGCGGAAAGCTAGTAAATAAAAAAAAAAAAACATTGTTGTACGTGATACTATTCTCATTCTGACTTCAAACTTACTGTGAATTAATGCATTCTGTTCTATTCTAAACGTTTTATTAGTTAAGGTTCGGGTGGTGCAGTGCTTGTTAAATAACACCATTTGTAATGCAGTAACGTAGTGTAGTTAAAACACTTGTGTATACAACATGTTTTATTAGCCATTCTAAAGAAGTTCCTACTGTTAACCACGGTTGGTGTCGAGTCGACCATATTATTTTTTTAAAGGTACGTTTTGAAGATATTGGTATATTCTAGTTTCTAGCCTTTGCTTTGTCTTGCCATGTTATCAGTTCCTGTAAGAGCGTCGGTGGTCTAGTGGTTCGGACCGCTGCCTTCCGTCCGGGAGACGCGGGTTCGATCTCCACCACGTACCAATGTGTTTTTGAATTTCGAATTCATTATGTACGTTAATTCGACGCTTTTACGGTGAAGGATGAAACCTACACACTCCTGCGAAGAAATTCAAGGTTTGTGTGTGAAGTTGACCAATCCGCACTGGGCCAGTGTGGTCGACTAAGGCCTAATTGCACTAATTCAGGGTAGGCTCGAGCCCCTCGGTGGGGACGTATATGAGCTGTTGATGTTATCAGTTCACAAATGTCTCTACCGAGAGGCTTGAGTCATTACAAACGTTTACCAAACTGCACTGGTCCATCGTGATGGCCTGATGATGACCGTAATTCAGGGTTGGCTTCTTCTTGTTTATCGTGTGGGTTGTGAGATCGACAACCGACCAACAGGGTTGGCTAACCATCTAAATGGCTGGCTAAATGTTGTGACTTTTCATACCAGGCTCTTCTTACTGAGCTGATATTTTGCAAACATATGCAAATCTGTTAAAATAATAATAATAATTTGAATTGCAAAATATATGATTGATCATAAAATGGTTATTTAATATTCGCCCCTCTACTTGTGCGCCAACATAGATATAAATATTTAAGTAAAACCCAATAAGGAAGCATTTCAAAACCTAAATAGTTCCTCATCAAAGTCAGCTATTATGATGCTCACCGTGTGGTGACAGCAGAGTAGAATACATTTGTCACCAACCCCTACACTTCCCGTGGGAGTCGTAAGAGGCGACTTAGGGACTACACATTGAACAGGGAACGGGCAGCAGCGCTCTCTGATACAGTAACCTTTTATTTAATCTGCGATCTCCAACCCGCCTGCCAAGCGTGGAGGGAGATTATGGTAAAACCCTCAAGTGGAGGAGGCTCATAGTCCAGCAGTGGACTGTAACGGGCCGTTGATGTTGGTGACTAATTCTATGAAACATTTCAAAACCTAAATAGTTCCTCATCAACATCAGCTATTATGATACTCATAAATAAAATACGGATGTATGTTTGTTTATCCCGTCGAAGTGTTAAGATTCTTAGCACGTAGGAGATATGAATTATTAATTGTATAGCTGTTAGTGGTCACAGTGACGTGACGAATCCTAATAACTCGGAGTTTTTGAGGACTTCGAGATAAAAGGCTTCGGTTTTGACAAGCTGTTACAATAAAGGCTTTAAAAAGCTCTATCTGTCCGTGCTTTGCAAGAGCGTCTGTCTGTGCTGTATGATACAAGATATATGGTGAGGTGGGGCTGTTGCCTCCCATTCCCATGCAAATACACAATAGGGCATCGGACTAAATTTTTTAATTTTATAAATTCAAACTTCTTAGTTTCTGCTATCGAACACTAAAATAATTTTTGCTCTATCATTAAAATTGACCGAGTTATAAAAATTTTAAATTCAAGATTAGACAGAGAGGCACATGCCCACTTGTGACGTCATTTGTTAGTAACGCCATTAAATCTCCATACGAAAAATCGTTTTTGAAAAAGACAGACATATTGAAACTTTAAAAAATCACTGTAAATTTGTTTTTCAAATGATTCTGTTTTTTCTTCGCGAATCGTCTGCTACTAATCTGTATTTTAAAAATAATTCGCAAAATATGGTAAATTCATAAAAGATGGTGAACAGTCCTATCCCCTATTATTACGTACGTTTCTGTGACTTCGTTTTTAGAATTTTTTGTTAAAATAAGTCTTAAGCCTCGGCCACACAGAGCGAGAGCGGTGCGGTCCGGGGCCGGGAAAGCGGGATGTTGTATGGCGCGGCGTAGCACCACCCCCACTGTCCCACTTACCCGGTCCCGGACCGCGCCGCTTTCGCTCTGTGTGACTTAGGCTTTAAAGTCGGTCTTTTTTTACGAGCTATTCCTAAGACCATCCTAAAATTCTTTATTCAATCAAAAGTCAAACCGATGATGTTTATCTTTCCAGATCGGCATTTTTGTTTTCAAAAAAAAATTCAAGTCGAGTTAAAACATGAATGTCCTTTGTAATTTTAACATTTTGTTATTGTATTTGGTTCAATCAATCAATCAATCAGCCTATTGCAGTCCACTGCTGGAATGCTGCCTCCCTAAGGGTACGCCAAAGCGCACGATCACTCGCTTTCCTCATCCAGCCACCAACAGCGACCTTCCTCAGGTCATCAGTCCACCTGGAAGGGGGGCGTCCCACACTACGTTTCCCAAGACTTTGTATTTGATTCCCCATTGTATTTGGGCACAAGTGCAAGAAATTGCTTAAAGTAATAAGACCGCTGATTGTCTTTTCTAGCTTTGTACACTATAATCTTTCACTCTTATGTGCAGTAAAGTATATTTATTTGATTTCAAATGTATTTGACCACCACCTGAATATTGTAGAGAAATAAAATATTCTCACGAGAAAAACCTAAAACCTTGAATTTAATAGACAGCTAGTTGTAATAATAATAACAGTTTCAATGTTATGTTACTAAACGTTTAGACCATAACAATAATAATAACATGTTATGTATGAAGTAAGCTATCCAGTTATAGTCTTTATTGTGTTACAATAAGATCAAATTGCGTAAGTCATTGTGATCTAGTTACAACAAGCTTTGAGTAGGCAGGAACTAATTTGTAGGTCAAAACGCCTCCTTCAATATTGTATGTACCTGGCAATGCACTAAAAAAGATGATGTTAGTTAAATGCATGCAAGACTCATACTTTTGCATACCGGTATTACCATCGCTTGCCCAGGTAGTGGATGGGACGACATATTTTGATAGGCGTGATAAGTCCGTAGAAGATTTCTCTCCTCGTTAAATCTTTGTAAAAAACTTAAGCCGTTAGTGCCGGCCCTGCACCCTTGACCATTTCGTATTGGAAAATTAAAATGTCCTTTTTTCTGTTACTTATTATTTATGTTTCTCACCGTTTAAACCTTCTCTGAACTTCCACAAATATTTCAAGACCAAAATTAGCCAAATCCGTCCAGCCATTCTCGAGCTTTAGCGAGACAAACGAACAGCAATTGATTTTTATAAATATTACTAGCTGACCCCGCAGACGTTGTCCTGCCATTTTTCCCTACACCTACCCTACACCTACCCTACACCTACCCTACACCTACCCTACACCTACCCTACACCTACCCTACACCTACCCTACACCTACCCTACACCTACCCTACACCTACCCTACACCTACCCTACACCTACCCTACACCTACCCTACACCTACCCTACACCTACCCTAAACCTACCCTACACCTACCCTACACCTACCCTACACCTACCCTACACCTACCCTACACCTACCCTACACCTACCCTACACCTACCCTACACCTACCCTACACCTACCCTACACCTACCCTACACCTACCCTACACCTACCCTACACCTACCCTACACCTACCCTACACCTACCCTACACCTACCCTACACCTACCCTACACCTACCCTACACCTACCCTACACCTACCCTACACCTACCCTACACCTACCCTACACCTACCCTACACCTACCCTACACCTACCCTACACCTACCCTACACCTACCCTACACCTACCCTACACCTACCCTACACCTACCCTACACCTACCCTACACCTACCCTACACCTACCCTACACCTACCCTACACCTACCCTACACCTACCCTACACCTACCCTACACCTACCCTACACCTACCCTACACCTACCCTACACCTACCCTACACCCCCGTAAAAACCATCCTTGAACTTCAACGAACATTTTAAAAAAAGATTTGGCCAAATTGGTCCAGGCGTTGTTGAGTTATGCGCTTACCAACACATTTTGCGATTCATTTTTATATTATAGATTACATGTGGGGTCCAGTGGGTGGTTGGTGAGATATAGTATATTATAGCAACGTCTGTGGTGGGTTTTATTTATATCTCGAGTTATTGCGTCTACTTTTTCCACTCAACCTGTATATAATAATTGCTAATCTATCCTTTTTTATTTATTTTAAAAACCGGTAACCGGACACCCCGGCTTGCTTAAAAGGGAAACCAAGTCGGGCGTTCACGGTAGTCTTAACGTATTTACGTCAAGGCGCGGTATGCGCATGCGTGAGTATCATCGCCATATTTATTATTATTATTGCTGTTATTTCAGTAGAAGTAATGTGTAAGATATTTTCTGTTATTTTATTATTAGTTTGGAAGTGAACGTTTTAGAAAAACTAGCATTCGTTTTGAAAATGTTTTTTGATGGGGTCTATGTTTATCATCAACAGCTCATATACGTCCCCACTGAGGGGCTCGAGACTACCCTGAATTAGGGCGATAAGGTCTTAGTCGACCTGCGACCACGGTGGCCCAGTGCGGGTTGGTTGACTTCACACACAACCTTTGAATTTCTTCGCAGGAGTGTGCAGGTTTCATCACGATGTTTTTCTTCATCATAAGAGCGTCGAATAAACGTACATAAGAATTTGAAATTCGAAACCGACGACCGACGCTCAATCACCGGCGACAACCACGGCCCAGTGCGGGTTGGTAGACTTCACATACAAGTTCATACAACCTTAGAAATTTTTCGCATGATAATGCCTTCTCAGGCCAGGGACAATGTTGCTTAGAAGGCTGTAGTAAGTACCTTATGTAGAATTTAAACCACGTCGAGTTCTCAAAGCGATCACAATCCACCATCAAAGCATTCTTCAAAAATTAATATTGCGGAGTTTCATTACTTCGCTCGTGGTACAAGTCATGAGATACGAGCACATACTGCCAGTAAACCAACAAGTTTATTTATTAAAAGCATTAAAAGGATAAATCGAATTTGCTTGTCCATTTAAGTTAAGAGGTTGCAAATGAAATTCAAAGATTCACAAAATGGTTACCATAATCGTTAAGTTAAAAAAAAAGAGTTAAGTAGAAGGCGTACGAATTTTCTCTTTGTTTTTTAGTTACTTTTATTATATTGAGTTACTTTTATCTTAAACAAGTAAAACGTGTTAGTGTTAGTGTGGTGTTAGCTAAATATACAGAACCTTAGTCTTTGGAACTGAAAATAAGTTACCTACACGAATTTAAAAAAACCGAAAAAAGAACTTTACTTGAACTAACCAAGTCTCAGGTTGCTCTCGCGTCTGCTTTTGCATCTGTGATGTGAGTTTTGTAAGAAAGTACCCAATAATTTTTGTCTCTCCTTGTTTGCAAAGGGACTCGACGTGGAGAGATTCGATGTCCGACAAATCGTCACTCGCTGCATAAATTAAAAATACAATTTAGGTCAATCTTTTGTAACTTACGATTTATGATTATGATTTATGATTTAGGTAGAAGGGATCGGGCAAATTATGTCCCAATGACCACTGCGATCCGAGATGGATCTATTGTAGTCAGCCCTTCGGTGTTAAATAGCCTCCTCTAGACCAACAGTTTTGAAGAAGCTGACGGTCGATAAGGGGCTTAAAGCCTGGGCTTCCTGGATGGCAATTTTGGGTCCTCCCAGTACCCGGCTTCGCTTATTGACAAGGGCATCGCACTCACATAGGATGTGAAGTGGACTCTCCTCGTCATCTGCGCAGAATCTACAGTAAGGGTTCTCAGATAGACCCATTCTGTTCAGATGCCCATCCTGTCCAGATTTGTAACTTATACCACAAGCTAAGACCGCAGCCAGTAAAGAGCGATCCACCGCAGACCATTCAAAATAATACCGGTACGATTGGATGGAGCCGCACCGCAAAGCGCTGGCCCAAATTGTTTCCATACAAAATACCATACAACACCCCATACAGGGATATACATACAGGGTTGTTTTTATTACACGTTGTATTAGAGGTCTTAATAATTTCTTGTTTCGTATTTTGTGTATTGTTAATACAAACTCTTTTAAAAAAAAAATGAATGAATGAAATATACTTTATTGCACACAGACAAAAACATACAGTAATTACAAAAGTAAAAATAGGAGGTTCCGGGTTCGATTCCCGGTGGGGAGAACGTAAAGCAATTGGCCTTTGTGAGACTTTCCCCAGTTTGGTTAGGACATTGCAGGCTGAATTACCTGATTGTCCGAAAAGAAAGATGATTCCGTGCTTCGGAAGGCACGTTAAACCGTTGGTCCCGGCTACTATCTAGTCGTTACACGAGCCAAGCCTTTGGCGGTTCTATAACACTGACACCAGGGTTTGTGGACCTTACATACAACCCACACGATGATGATGATGAGGGCAGGCTCGAGCCCCTAGGTGGGGACGTATATGACCTGTTGATGATGATGATTAAAATGTCTCACAAAAACT
The DNA here is from genome assembly GCA_951230895.1 of Carpatolechia fugitivella. Lineage (NCBI taxonomy): Eukaryota > Metazoa > Arthropoda > Insecta > Lepidoptera > Gelechiidae > Carpatolechia > Carpatolechia fugitivella. The sequence continues at coordinate 16,448,783 of OX579655.1, read as the reverse complement.
TTAACAATTTAAATTCTTTGACATATAAATTGACCGATTGTATTTTTCTAACATCCAGTGTAGGTGCTCTCCATACAAACAATGTTGCTTTCATTTGAACCCGATCGTGTATGGTTACCAATTCATTTTGATTTACATTTATTACTGCGTAAAGTACTAATATGAACATAATTATATTTACTTAAATTGAATTGGTAATGCAAAATTGTGGAAGAATGTTAGTTTTTCGTGATTTTTACATTACCTATATATAATAGTTTCTTCTATAGTCATCAACAGCTCATATACTGTTAGGTATGTGTACATACCTATTACCTGTTTGCCTCTTTGGCTGTTGCTGGCCGTGAACATTTGGATTTATTTGAATTTGGAATATAAGTTTTGACTTGGAAAAAAGAGAGCAGATTCTAGGTTAGACTGCGCGTGTGTAAAGATCTTTGAGAAAGAAAATAAAAAACATCTCTCGAAATATCTATGTTTAAGTTAAAAATAACCACCTCCACCTTCGTTCCATGGTGGAGGCGCCGGGTATACGTCCCTACCGAGGGGCTCGAGCCTACCCTGAATTAGGGCGATAAGGCCCTAGGCATGCAAATAATACCTACAGTGATAAATTATTAAAAAATAAAGAAAAGATATGAGTTATGGTGGTAAATTCAATAGTTCAATAAAAATATAAATTAAACTGTCTAAAATATCAAATTACAAATCGTCACACGTCGTCGTCGAAAAATTTATATGTCAAGAAGGTTCCATCAATTTTAAGAATTATGTCAAAATAATAAGAAATCATTATACTTAAATTATAATATTAATTGATAAAATTACATTTTAAAGTTTCAAAAAGTCCTCTACACTATAAAAACAGTTTTCTACAAGCACGCTATATAAGGCTGTTTAAAATTTTGTTTCTGGCAATGATTTCATATTATCTGGCAATACATTAGCTGTTTTTCGCAAAACTTTTAGTGCGATGTGATGGTGCCACTAAACAATTCGGATATCTTGTATAAAAACAGCCCAATTTTTTCAAACATACTAATATTTTAATGTAACTAAAAAGATATATCTGTTGTTCTAAACATTTTACTTTTTTTTCTCTCCTAATGTCCTGAATTAAAATCTCAAGGACAAACTTAGTAATAATAAATTTATTTACAGATTCCGTAGCCCAGGTGGTAGTGTGTCTGCCTCCGACGCACATGGTCGCGGGTTCGAATCCCGCCCAGGGCAAACATTTGTGTGATGAGCACTTGTGTTTGCCTTGTGTCTGGTTGTTGTTTATCTATTATATAAGTATGTATTTATCTATTTATATATTATATATCAGCTGTCTGGTACCCATAGTACAAGCTTTGCTTAGTTTAGGATCAGATGGCCGTGTGTGAAGATGTCCCCACATATTATTATTATTATTTAGTTTTAAAAAGAACATAAATTCCGACACGAGCGCTATCGCAAGAATCGGGCCCCTATTTAGTTTTACAGTTTATTCCTTTCAACTTTTAATGCCGCAACCCATATTCTTCGTCTTTGCTTGCACAGTAATTAAGTCAGAAATGTTCCCGAACTATAAATTAGTTTAACATCAGCTTTTACAATATGCCTTTGTTTCCAAAGAAAATTCTAAGAAATACGCTCAATATGTTGCCAGCATACATTAGTCAAAAATTTATTTCTCGAGCAGCAGTGTTTTTGTTAAGTTGTTCCTAACTCCAGATGCGAAAGCAAGCATATTCTCGTCAGTTCTTCTCTGTAAAAGTCAAAATAAATATTTTTGGTAGGTATGATGAAAATAACATTTCAAATGTAGAAATTACTCTACATTTGAAATGTTATTTTCATCATACCTACCAAAAATATTTGCGCTGAATTCTGATATTCAAAAGATCGTGTAAATTTTTTCATTCTATCAGCAGAAAGACTTGGCAGTCAGTTACAAAATGAATTAACACTTTAATTTAAATATTATATTACTCAAATTGTTGTTGTTTCAAAGACAAGCCAACAATCGCTTTCTGAAGATATGTCACCGTAAGATTGTGAACGCCGTTAGTTTATAATGTTACTCTCGATATTATAAATTTACGGAAAATTGTGAACTGAAACCAACGATTTACAATTTAACGTATTATTTCTCGTTAGCTTATAATCTTACGATGTCAAACCGTCTATGTGATAAATTCAATCTTATATCAAAATATGTACATTCAAATTATAAATCTTACTTGTATTTCTAGTTTGATTGAACATAATAGCTGATTATAATAATAACATTTATTTCATCAAAAAGATCCACAAAGATTTTTGCACTAAGTAGGCCCCTGACACTCAAACTAAGTAAAAACGTGTGTGTGTGTGTAAGTGTAAGTAGACATGTGAATGGACATCGTATGGGTCCTCAACCCAACCTATGATGGGTTGAGTGTTGATGTGGTGCTTGTGATACTTGCGCTCAATACTTAATTAGGTTGGGCTTATTTCAAAATAGATTCTGTCTCATTATAGTCTAATGACAGAAGCCATGTTATTGTCGCAGTTTAGCAATGGAAATTGGATAGGTGTAAAATATTTAGTGTCTCGTTTGCAATATTATATGTTTTTGAGCTTCGGTACTTAAACTGCTTCCTTGCAAATGTAGAACGATTATTATTCGAGTTACAATTTGAGTCTAAATGCTAATAGTAGAACGGGGTGGTCTCCGCAACTCGACGCTTGTTGCGCCTATTTAGCGTAGAATTTTAAATAATGAATACCTATATGTCGAAGAGAAAATTCAATGAAAAGTCTGTCGTGGGCATTTATTGTGAATGTAGGTTAGCAGAGCCGAAATTGAAAGATGAATCCTTGTGCTAAGTTGAGCCCTCTGCCGTGTGCGGGCGTCTTAGCGAGACTGCCCCTTCAAAATCGTCACACCATGCTCTACGCACATGTACTTAGCTAATCTTCCATAGTCCAGTAGTTCTCGTACTTTTTCAGTGGTTCCCAAACAGCAACTCAAGGCTCCATCCGCGTGAGCTTGTAAACTCACGCTCTAATTTGGTCTACATTGCTTACACTCCGACACATATGTAATTTTTCCATAGTTATTTTGTGACACTCTATATAAATAACTCAAAAAGAACAGAACGCATTTTTTAAAGAAGCGTGTTGATGCAAACCAAAATGATCTAGACACACGGCAGTGTGTCCGCCAAGTTTGCAAAAGAAAAAGGCGACGACGACGCACCAGTTTGTTATATTACACGTTTTTATAACCAATGAAAGAGAGGTGATAATTCAGATAAACGAATGACAATAATTTGAAATGATAACCTAAAATAAGGACATAGCTGTCAGATTAAGAGATTTTTAAGTCACACGTTTTAAGTGCTCTCTAAAATTTTGCAATCGACACGGAAATAAGGTTCAAATTCGATGTTTGACAGCTCTAATATTAGGATGGCTATCACCTGTCCCAGTTAAAATTTCAATCTTTAAATCGTGAAAAGGGCGGATGACCTTAAATTAAGGATTAGAGCGTGACATTAGAATTAGGCTCAATTACTAGCCACTTTCAACCCCCCCAAACTTAAAATCTATTGGACCTAAACACTTGAAATTCGATCTAACACCTTTTATTGGCGAAGCCCTTACTTGAACTTGGCATACATTCACTCGAGTCGGCGAGACGTGTTGAACATCAGTAGATACCTTTACAAAGATGTTCTCCTAGTACAATTGGCTGATAGAGATGGATGGCGATTTACAACAGCTGATAGGTAGCTTCGTCTCGTGTTTTAGGGTACCGCAAATCTGCCAGTAAGCGGTTCAGGGGTTCCCTATAAACTTGTTTGAGATTTAGTACTACAACAGAATAAATAATAGTATTACTACTATGCAATTCGTGACTTAACTACCTATATACCGTGGCTTCTCATCAAAAATATCGAAACACCTTGCAAGCTTAGTTTTGTAACGAATACCAGAAAAATATGTATTTTTCGGAATATTGTCAAAAGTCATTTAATAGTGAGTAATATGAGATTTTCAAATCCTATGCGATCATTCATTGACATCATATGTCAAATGTCGTTATTAAATTAATTATATTCCTAAATATACACAATCAATCAATCAATCAGCCTATTGCAGTCCACTGCTGGATGTAGGCCTCACCTTGGGCACGCGAAAGCGCACGATCACCCGCTTTCCTCGTCCAGCCACCACCAGCGACTTTCCTCAGATCATCAGTCCACCTGGCAGGGCGACTTCATACACAACCTTTGTAATTCTTCTCAGGAATGTGTTTTCATACTAAACGGTCATTGCTTTCACCGTCCTAAGTGATATCCAAAGCAGCAACGTTATGAGAATCAAGTATAATAATCGCTGATATAAGGCGGACCTGTGTTTCTTTTCCGTTATTTAAAATGCTGGCTGAATTCCAAATTCAAAATATTTACTGACTTTACGTACAAATGAAATATTTGAATCATTTCTTATCGTACGCGTTTAAGTATGGGAATTTAAGCGGTACTCTACAGGTTGAGATTATTATCTTTATTTCCCGAGCGGTATTTTTAGACTGTCCCGTAACTGGTTGCCTGAAATAAATTGTTATAGAGGTATAAGTCCACCTAACTGTGTATTTTCCTCGCTCAGAAGATCTCTCTTGTTGTGCAGAGAGGAAACGCTGCCAGTGTTGTGGGCACATGTGGGCGGGGGGCCTTGGTGGGCGGACTTTTTGTTTAGTTTTATGTAGACTTTAATTTTATAATTTGTACTATGTATTATTATATATTTTGTGACATCTTTACTGTGCATTAACTTTTGTATTTATTAAGAAGCCGGTGACCTTTTAGTGCAATAAAAATACCCATCACCCTGTTCACCCTTTTGAGCATAGGAGCGTGATCATGGAAAACCGTATTTCGAATGAGTGCAGTTTTACTCTGCGCAGACGCAGCTAGCCGAGCGAACCAATTAGCCGCGTCGCCTGGCCTCAGCTGTAAATCCTGCACCGTTATACGGGCCACGAAAACTTCTAGGGATTTGAAGATAATCTCACACGTACAACGTTTTAGATCATCGTCATTATCATCATCATCTCAGCCGAAAGACGTCCACTGCTGGACAAAGGCCTCCCCCAAGGATCTCCACAATGATCTTCACCAGGCCGTCGTTGGTCCTCCTTGAGCGACCTATCCAATTCTCTTTCTTCAAAAAATAACACAAAACCTCTCAAGTTTCTCATTCCACAACCTTTAAAACAAAGTTACGCTGCTCTTCGTTTTTATAATAATTATTTTCTACGTCTTATAAAGAAATTTCCCCACAATATTAATTTTATTTCAGGAAATTGCTATAGTTTTAAATTTAGTTTCAGTCAAGATTAAGACGATTTGTCGAGATATGAAAAGAAAGTAATTTTTTTCTAACAGTAAACCTGAAATGTTATTAAGTGTTGTTTTGTTCTCATAAAAGTTTTCTTGTATCGCATAAAATTGGTAAAAGTAGGTAGGTACCAAAATAGTTCTTTCTTGTCTCGCTAGTTTTGTTGCCCCAACATTACGACCCCTGCGGCTTTGGGAATCACCGTCAAAGAAGTTTATTTTACAAATTTAAATTTTGCTGACTGTGCGAGCATGTATTCAAATTATTTCATCATCAGTTTTGTATTATGATACAACGGTAACTTTACATAACTTTTGTTAAGAAAAGTTTGTATGAAGTTAAGACATAAATTAATCAATCAATCAACAACGGCCCGTTACAGTCCACTGCGGGACTATGCGGTTTTGCCATAATCTCCACGCTTGGCAGGCGGGTTGGAGATCGCAGATTAAAAGGTTACTGTATCAGAGAGCGCTGCTGCCCGTTCCCTGTTCAATGCGTGGTCCCTAAGTCGCCTCTTACGACACCCACGGGAAGAGTAGGGGTTGGTGACAAATGTATTCTACTCTGCCGTCGCCACACGGCTTAATACTGTATGTAAAAAAACTTTTTCCACCATTTTCTCTACGACAAACATAATATATTCAAATAAAGAAATGTGTGGGGCATCTTCACACATGGCCATCTGATCCCAAACTAAGCAGAGCTTGTACTCCGGGTATCCGATAGCTGATATACATTACATAAATAGATAAATATAAACAATATCCAGACACAAGGCAAACACAAGTGCGTATCATAAGAATGTTTGCTCTGGGTGGGATTTGAACCCGCAACCCTGTGCTTCGAAGGCAGGCGTGCTACCAACTAGGCTACGGAGGGAGACCATATTTTAAAAACTTAATGTTACATAACACAATAATACGATTTCGCTGAAAACCATAACGAAACGTAATAAAAATCAGACAGAGGACTTTATGGTTTTGAATGTGAAATATTTGGTTTTCGAACAACAGTATAATGTTTGCGCCAATCACCATTGTGAAAGCAGATTCGTAAATCAATATAAATCGAAAATCTTTAGTCTCATACGTTTGTCTGTATGGTCGCAAAAATATTTTTCCATACGACTTGTTAACTAAATACGTAACGAAAAATGTTTCACTTTGTTCTGCAGCCTGTGAAAATTTAAAAATTACTTTTGTTCTAGCATCTTTATATCTAGCAAAAATTTATTTAAATCACAAAAAATTTATTTGACTTTTCTGACATATCAGTTTCAACAACTCTAATGTAAGTATGTATCAGTTCATCATTAACATCATCAACAGCTCATATACGTCCCCATCGAGGGGCTTGAGCCTACCCTGATTTAGAGTGATTCGACCTTAGTAGACCACGCTGGCCCAGTGCGGGTTGGTCGAATTCGCACACAACTTTTGAATTTTTTCGCAGGAGTGTGCAGGTTTCATTACGATGTTTTCCTTCACCGTAAGAGCGTCGAATAAAGGTACATATGGATTCGTAATTCGAAAACATATTGAAACGTGGTGGGGATCGAACCCGCGTCTCCCACACCTTCTAACCACGAGACCACCGACGCTCTCATTACGCTGTATCAGTTACGACTATGTATTAGCACCCACGCTCATACGCACACAAAGGCAAATTATGCTGAAATATTTTGACTGTTATTATTAATTTATTTTCTTTTTTCTTTTGTTAAATTCTTAATATTAATAGTAGGTACATACTGTGTTTGTTTATTTTTGTAACATTTTTCTATTTGTAAGGAAGAGCGGAACCTCCCAACACAGGCATATTTGCTTAAAGGGAGACTCCATCCCCTTCATAATAATGTATGAATTATTCTAAAGAAATAAACAATTTGTATTTGTATTTGTATTATTATTTTTTAAACATAATGGAAAGTTATGGGCTTGCTTGATTTTATAGGCTGAACGACCTAAACGTTTTAAAGTATTTAGTGAGCACGATATGGTGAACAAAAATTAATATAATTGTAATTTGTGCAAGTGTATTAACATAGTTATGTAGTAATCAAGCTGTACGACACCTGTTTGGTTGGCAATCTGGTTCAAAACATTTATATGTAAGATCCTTTGTTTTTATTTTAAGATTGTAAACTGTTGTGCTCGTCATTTGAAATAAAAAAAAAAAAAAAAAAAAAAACTACATGCTGATTGTGTTCCAGAAATTGGGCTAAACGTGCTTTTCGAAGCACATAAGACGCTATCAATGGTCGGTCACCCATCATTTGATCAGACGCTTAACTTTTGCAAAAATACATAACTTGGCTACCGCACTCTTATATTTCCGTTATTCTTGATTTTTCATACCACTTTTACCACCCAAGTGGTACTTATTCTTGCTAAAGGATAATTAAAGCAATACTAAGTCGGAGCCTTTAGCAAATTATAGCTAATTTCTCTGCCATTAAAAGTACCATTTATTGCAGGATTATCTTTTAAACCTTTTATACAGCTCGCGTCAAAACAGAAATCAAGTAGTTTTTAATAGTTACTTACCAGTGCACAAAGAAATACAGTCAGCATCAAAAGTAGCCATGTAATTCATTTGCCCACATTTATTTATTTATTTACAAAATACAATCGTTATCCTAACAGGAGTCCCAAAGCGATAATGTTGACGTCAGCTTTATACATTTATAAATTCACTAAGTATGACAGTATAATTCAACACAATGCTGGTAAAAATTGATATAAATTAATACCTAACACATAATTCATTCCATAATTGATTATCAAATTACCTACGTTACAAAGATCAACATTACTAAGATCACATAGTGTTACTACACATTAAAACTTAGTTTTTTTACTGTGTTAGGAAATATTTGGTAATGCGAAGATATATTTTAAACACTGGGTGCTCACAACAATCAGAAAACTTAGTTGTTTATTATTGTTATTATTAATTAATTGATTGTTACACAAATAAAAAAAAACATGTCATGTTGTTTAGATGATTATGGTCACTTTCAATGTGTAGCACCATGTGGGCACTTGAGTTGCTCAGCTGAGCAAAAGTAGCTACTTTTGATGCTGACTGTACAATAGCCACCACAAATGGCTAGGCACTTTGATTTTGAGAGCGCCTTTATTCTCTAGTAGTAGTACCGCTATATACTCCAACCGCATGTGTTGGCTACTGTATCTTCTAATAACTTTTAGGGCTGTTAAGTTAACCCTATATAGTTCTTCTAATCTCAAAGCTTTAAATATTTTACTTAATCCATTTAGATGCTGGCCAGCCATTATTTTAAGTTCTTAAGAATAAATTTTAATTCCCATGATTTTCGTCTATTAAAGCGAGCCGTAAAAACCATAGTGTAGGTAACTATTATCAATTTATTTCTTACATTATGTTAATAATAATTACAGTTTTTCAGGAGATAAACAATTAACATAAATAAAAAGATACCACTTGAATAGGGTATGTGTGATATGAAATGGGATTAGAGATTGCAGCAATCTAGCAGCGTTTTCAATCCAGCTGGATTTTTGCTGAATCAAAATGAATCCAGCTGGTTCCAGCACTATATAAATTTTCAATGAAAATATGTGTTTCTCGTATATTGTTTCATAAAAAATTCTTAGATCATGTCATTCAACACAAATAAATAGAAAAAGTGAGATTTTGTAAAATTTTAGATTTTTGGTAATTTTTCATGCTTTTCCTTAGGAAAGTTCTTTTGTCCAGCTGTGGACGTATTTAGGTTGTCTTCAATATTGCACTTTTTCTTTAAAGACCCTTTTTTCTTTGTCATGAAAATTCGTGGCAACTTGTCATGACATAACTATTACAAGCCGTGTGGTGACGGCAGAGTAGAATACATTTGTCACCACCCCCTACTCTTCCCGTGGGTGTCGTAAGAGGCGACTTAGGGACTACACATTGAACAGGGAACGGGCAGCAGCGCTCTCTGATACAGTAACCTTCTAATCTGCGATCTCCAACCCGCCTGCCAAGCGTGGAGATTATGGCAAAACCCTCCACTTAAGTGGAGGAGACTCATAGTCCAGCAGTGGACTGTAACGGGCCGTTGATGAACTATTACACTATTCCAGTATAGTGACATTGATTCTGGCACGAACAAGTGCACTGTCACTCAACTGTACTGGCGTGCTAATGAGCTAATGTTACTTTTTGTTACTGACCGATTGTAAGATTTGTAAGTTACAATAAGTACCAATCACCCGGACAGTACAATACTGTACTTGTTAAAACGCAGTATATTACTGAACTTTAATGGCCTACTGGCACGCTGAAGACAAGCCGAAGCCGTCTTCGTCATAACGTAATATTGCGTAAAAACTACAGACTGTAAAACATTTGAAAACCATCTGCAGACAAGCAACTCGTAAAACGAGGTTTTATTTGAAAAGTTCATTGTTTTCGTTGCAATAAAAAGATTATAGAGAACTCGCTTCTATGACCAAATTAAATTAATGCAAGTTCTAACTATAGGTACTTTGTTTTGTAACGTACTTATAGGCTGGACAAAGACAGTGTTTGAAAACGATTCGTCTATTGTGAAGGATGCGTCAACTTTTCTGAAAACACAAACAGAACATTTACAATATAAAAAAAAATGAAAAAACTTGAATATTAAGAAGGATTAGCCAAATAAGCCTTTCTTATCATCAACAGCTCTTAGACGTACCCACTGAGGGGCTCAAGCTTACCCTAAATTAGATCAGTCTGGCCTTTTCAGTCCGGGTTTCTTGAATTTTTGACCAAGCGAGTGCGAAGCGTCTCCCTCCGTTTCAGCTTGGCCGAAATTGCTTTTGTTATGTCCATATTCTGTCTGTTTGTCCTCCTCTACAAGTCGCGTTTCTCAACCGATTCTCGTGAAATGTGAGCTGGTTCGATAAATATATCGTTTTTTTTGGCGAATCAGTTTTTCGATTTTACAAAATGGCGGAGAGAGAACGTAAAAAAATACATTAATCAGCAATCTCGAAAAAAAAAACACTCGTGAGGTCTACAGCTCACAGAGCTACTAGTTTATAAAACTCTTATACACTCGTGAAGGTTTATTTACGCTTGTTTCTTTTAACAGTGTCGAATTAATTTTGGTGTTACCGCAAGTACATGAGCTGTTATCGAGGACATTATGAAGTTAGCTCAATGTCTAAAGTGTGTTCATGTTTTGTTTTTAATTAAAAATTATATAAAAATCGAAAGGGGAAGGCCAAGGCGAACGTTCCACTATCAAATTATTATGTTCCAGTATCAGTTAAAATGGGGATGTTCTGGAAAAAGGCCTTGTTAGGAGTATGCATGCATGAAGAGATTGATGAGAGTGCGTGAAGCGAAAGAGTATGTCTGGATCGAAGCAAGTGGAAGTACTTGGTCTCAATTTACTCTTTCGGAAAACAGCCGTGACTTATGTATAATGTATGCGCATTTTCAACTACGTAAGCAGCTAGAAATAAACTTTTTTATTGGTTTTCAAAAACATTTTCTTATCTTTTATGTAAAGTTAATCGTCATGTAGAAACTGGTAGCTGACCATTGACCTCCAAAATTGTAGCCGGAATACCACCTCATCCCATCTCATTCCATTTCACAACCATTACCGCACAATCGAAGGAATTCTTAATTATTATCAGACCTAAACCGGTATTGGACAATAAATAATCGGAAACATCGTTTCTGTATGTTTTCGACTCCTACGCATGTTTGCTTTGATATTTGGTAACATTAGCACTGATTCTGGTAGACTTAAACTAAACGTGAAATTTAACCAAGATAAATATTCCTTTTTTTTTAGTTTTAAGTTATAGTTATATATAAAGCTATGGCCAAATATTTTTGGATCATAAAGACGTGTTCAAGTGCAGGACATAGAAGCCATTTTGAAAATTTGGTTAGTCAAGCCGGTTAATAAATTAATAACAATGCTGGCATTTGATCAAAATTCTCATAATACCCATTTTGAAAAACGAAAAATACACAACACATTTTTTTTAGTTTGCTTGCATTAATTGCGACCATCGACTTAATATGCAGTATTTTTTGTACCCTTATCGGAGATTATACTTTGAGTTTTCAATTAAAAAACCCATTCGCGTATCAGAAAGTAGCATTAAAAATAAGTGTCTACTTGAGGAAGTATTTTTTTGATACTTACGTATATATAATAGCCATCCACCCGCAGCTACACTCGCGTTATCTAAGATTTTCCCGTGGGAATAAGACTTATTCCCGTTAAAAGTATCCCATATGTTATACAGGATATTAACTATCTCCATTTCAAATTTCATAAAAATCCGTTCAGTAGTTAATTATTCGTATATTATTAGTTATTCATAAATGTTTCTTCCAAAGTATAGCATACAATTGTACAGCCAATAGCACAGTGAGTTACTCTCTCACCGACAAGTGCGAAGATAGCGCGCAAAATATGCGCCGGAGCAGCATGTCCGCTAAACCAATATATACAGACCTCTGGTTTCTAATATAACGGAAGACGGTATGTTACAACTTATGCTGGAAATGTATGGCCGTCTAAACATACACTGCAGGGAAATGTAGAGGTTAGAATTGCTAGATGTGACAAATTAAAATTTATAGTAACAAGAGTATGTCTGGTAGATGATTTTAGTCAATAAATCATGGTATCAACGATAAAACAATTGTTTTATCGTTGATACCATGACCATACATTTCCAGCATAAGTTGTAACATACCGTCTTCCGTTATATTAGAAACCAGAGGTCTGTATATATTGGTTTAGCGGACATGCTGCTCCGGCGCATATTTTGCGCGCTATCTTAAAGGACCTTACAACCCACAACACGATGTAGAAGAAGAAAAAGAAGAAAATTATGTTTTACTAGCTTTTCGCCCGCGGCTACGCTCGCGTTGTGTAAGATTTTCCCGTGGGAATAAGACTTTTTACCGTAAAAAGTATTCTATGTGTTTATCCAAGCTGCAACTTATCTCCATTCCAAATTTCATCCAAATTTATTCAGTACTTTAGGCGTGAAAGCGGAACAAGCATCTAAACATCCAAACATCCAAATATATTTTCACATTTATATTTAGTAGGATATTTCGTATATCGAAATTGACGTCGATAAATGATTTTGTGAAATCTTACTTCGAATAAAGACACTATTATCTTTTTCATCTTTATCGTTTGTTTTTCTGCTACTGACGAATCTAACCGTTACCAAATCTACAAGGAACCATCTCACAGTCGTCTAGGATTGTAAAATGCAAGAGTAGGCGTCGGGACGACAAGGTTTTGTTGTTTAAACGACAAATGTTGTATCGTGCGGGACGGCATCGCTGTTGTTTCTCTTTCTATATCTGTTTATCTGGCCTTGTTTTGGGTGTTGGGTTGTATGGTTGAAAAGGATGGTCAACATTGTTTCAGCCCACTTTAACAGCCTCCGTGGCCGAGTGGTCGAGATTTCGACGCCCATTACAGAGGTTCTGGGTTCGATTCCCGGTGAAGACACTGTCAAGCAAAAATCTCTTTGTGAGACTTTCCCCAGTCTAGTTAGGACATTGCGGGCTGAATTACCTGATTGTCCGAAAAGAAAGATGATTCTGTGCTTCGGAAGGCACGTTATGCCGTTGGTTGGTCTCGGCTACTATCTAGTTACACGAGCCAATTCAGTGGCCTTTGGCGGCTCTATAACACTGACACCAGGGTTTGTGAGGTCGGTTGTCGACGAAGAAGAAGAAGAAGCCCACATCCATCTGGGTAAAGGTTTCAAAATCTAAGAAGTTAATATCAGTATGATAAGTCGCGGGAATCTATTGGATGCGGGTGGTACAGAATCAATGTGATGAACCTCCTCGCTTTTGTCCAATAGATTCTTTGTAGATTAAATATAATAGATTCGATAACAGAGAGCTCTTCTCCACAGATTCCGCCATTGTGTTAGTGAACTCACCCAAAAAAATGTAATGACGGATCTAAGTAATGTAATAACATCTTATGGAAATCAATAATTTTTGATTTTGATTTTCCACTAGTGGACATGTTCAAGTTCAGATAATAATGATCATGTGAAAGTTATTATCCTTCCGAACCCTGCACCATAATGTCAGGGCGAAAGCTTCCGAAACACATAGGTGCATTTGCACAAATAGATATCTCTGGGCGGCCAATACCTCGCGGCTCACTTCAGTTTCGACCAATTATGAGACCTGTCAATACGTTGCGTAAGCGAGATGAACCAATCACGACGTGTTCCCCGCGCCCCCTCACCGCAACTTTCTTTGTAATTAGTTTGTTAGTAAATTATAAATGCGAAAGTCTGTCTGTTTGTCTGTTATGCTTTTACGACTAAACTACTGAACTTAAAAAAAATATTTTGTGGAATCTTATTTTAAATAAATATTTCATATCTTTTTCTTATCTTTTAACTGATTTGAATTTGGTACCCAAGGGTGGACAGATCATAGTTCTATAGACTTGCTATAAAAAAAAAAAAACAAAAATCTTTATTTCTTTAACTTAAAGTTGTCTATGAAACAAATTTGCTGGGGCCTCCTTTTAAGCATATACAAATGCCTGTGCCAGGGTGCCCCGCTCTTCCATATCATAGAAATATAATGTTATTAAAAACAGAGATTTTTTTTTAATCTATAGATATACTTATACTAGATTTAATTAGATGCTATCAGTTCGAGCTGTGCGTATAAAATAATGGTGAGATAGCAACCCTGAAGACATTGTCCGCAGCTAATAAGTCGCCTAGGTTCTACAGGTACCTTACACAGAGAACCCTATAACTGTAGATTGCAATAGTTTCGTGGAAACTTTGGTATGGGTACTACATAGTATTATCTTTTAAGTATTTCCAGGGTTCTTGTTGTAAATAATACTCCCGAAGACTAGTAGATATAAAGTTTATTTATAAGTATATTAGAATTGACAAAATACAAATTGAAACACAACTTATCTATGTGACAGCTAGTCGAGGACTGCCCGCACCAGGCCCGCGCTTCTATCAACGATATTTGATGAATAGAACCAAAATTACAGAATTTATTAAATATCTAACAATAGGATTATTTTTATATTAATGTACGCATTATTAAAATATAGTTTTTACACTAGTGCAAAAATAAGACGGTCGAAAAAAAAACGTGTTTGATTGAAAGCGTCTCTTTGTGTGAAAGATCAAAATTTAGGCGTTATTTTTTTATCCTGGATCCTAAGAGCCAAAAATACGTAAACACTTATTCGTTTAAGATAGCAATAAAGCGAAAAATATGTGTGTTCTCTATTTTCAGCTCAATTTTAGATTCGATGTGTTTTTGATGCAAAAAAAAAACGCAAGAATATAAAGATTTTACAAAACCAACTTCAAAGTCAAAGCACCAAGAACTATAGCTATAATATGGTTGGTTATTTCACCTTTCGGACTCTAGTCATCCTTCATCCATTCCTTGATGTGTCGTTAGTGTATGATGTGTAGCATCTCATCTCAAATCTAAACAATTTCCACAACAGAATCGGTGTTAAACATGTGGACTTGTGGAAATTTTATACCACGTCTTGTTAGCCTCCACAGTTTGTGTATAATTCAAATCCTTACACTTTGGTCGCAATTCTGGCAGACAGTATCTAGAGAAAAAACTTCAAAATGAAACCTGTAATTTTAGTATTTTAGATATATCATAATTAATAAGATAATCAATACTTTAAAAAATTTAGA
Organism: Carpatolechia fugitivella; assembly: GCA_951230895.1. Classification (NCBI taxonomy): domain Eukaryota; kingdom Metazoa; phylum Arthropoda; class Insecta; order Lepidoptera; family Gelechiidae; genus Carpatolechia; species Carpatolechia fugitivella. The sequence goes on along the minus strand of OX579655.1, from coordinate 16,433,676 downwards.
ATTCTATCTTACTTAGGTAATAAAACTAGCAAGAAACTACTCATGTCCTCACTCAAACCTACTCTCTCTTTTCTAAAAAAACAAGAAAAGCCAGGACTCCCAAGACTGCCCAGGACTAGCTTTGTTCATTTTTGCGCCTTGCCAGAATAAGGCGCAGTGTATAATTCAAATCCGCTAGTTATTCTTTGACAGATTTACTTGCAGCCTGCGCGGACGCATGTATAAAATGCGTGCGGCGCTAGAGCATAGAAACGTGAAAGATATGCCAAAAGAGCGTGGTCTGTATGTTGAAATATAGTTGTAAATATAATAGTGCGGCCTCCGTGGCTTACCCACTGATTTCCTGTACCGTGTTACTGGTCGTAGTTTTGACACGCCTTTATGAAACATAATATTCGTATCCGACCGAATATATATACCACAGTACCACGCCACAGTATCCGAGGATAAGTATCGAATAGACATAAGCATTGTCTGTAATTTAAACAAAATTGTAGTGTTGTTTTTTTGTAAAATGCTTATTTTTTTAGCTAACGACGTTATAATGGTTGGCATTGGATGAATGAATTAATTAATCTCATCCTGAATTTATTTCAGGCTATTAAAAACAAAAAGGTAATTTTATTGTGGAGTCCGGAAATAAGTTAATATTACATTGAGAGATTTTTTAGAAAAAAGTTCAATGAAGATGTCTGACTGATATAGTAGGTGTATTTGATTGTGCTAGAAATACTAATAAGTTCATTTTTATTTCTTGATATTAATTTTTTCGCACGGCCCATCTTTTTGTTTCTATTATCTATAGTGCAGCCATATGCATTGCTCACACTTGCACGTCTGTTCTATACGTTTCAACACGTTTTATATTCGGTGTATACAGTTATTTGAGAATGCAGACAGCAATTCCTATTTTTGTTTCTAAAATTGAAAATAGTCAAGTATTTATTATTTAGTTTTTATTATTCAAAGACGAAAAAAGAGAGGTGTGAAAAGTTTGACGTGTTATCGGTCTGTGGCATCTTAGTTTGGAGGTAGTAACACAAAAAAGGTTTCTTTTTTACCTTGGGAAATTAAATGTGTTTATGGAAACGATTTAAATTTGGGCAAACGTAGGGTGCGAGCAAACAGTCAATGTTTTTTTTTTATTATTTAGGCGAAAAAATAAAACTAAATTATTTTCGTCAAAAGAAAAAAAAATATTTTAGGTATAGGTAAGTAAAGTACAGATTTTCTTTAAGGAATCTAATGACCTTGAAATAAAGTTTGCATAAAACTTACCACCTAGAGCTGTTTTTAGCTGTACTAAATAGAGGATTTACTGTACTATTTCCAAGTACTTTAAAATACCACCTATCTATCATTGTCTAATTGTCCCTTGAGCTACAATTCCTACAGTTTCTGGACGCGATTCTTCTGCATCGAACACAAATTATGTTGATACTGTCTTTTACATTTTCATGAACAGCTCATTTATATCCCACCGAAGGGCTTAAGCCTACTCTGAAATAACGTAATCAGGCTGTAGTCAGCAGATTCTTTCAGTCTCAGAGTCATTGGTACTGACCAATTGTAGTTGGCCTTCATATAAAAACTTTTGAATTTTCTACTTATACGTTTGCAAGATTGCTTTTTACATTTACGTAGAATAGAAAAATAATTATTTAGTGTAAAACATAGACAAACTAAAGGCACAGAAGGTAAAAGTACAAAATTAAATTAAAAATAAAAGGGATATAGGTTATGGATATTAAATTTTGGAGCTAACAGAAATCTATTTTGGACATAAAAATACTTTAAATGGTTTAGGCTTTAAATTATTGAAAAAAGTCGTTTAAGACGTTACAACCCTCCTAAATAGGGTAGTTTGTGAATGTGCAGGTATTTTTTTTAGTTTGATTGTGATTGTATTTTCGGCAGAATTGTTTTGTACAAATAGTAGGACGGTCTAGTTTATAATATAGCTATTGAAAAATATTATGATTTTTAATTTATGTATGCACTGGTTGGTTATTCGTAATATTTTTTAAAAGTTGACCATTTATTCATATTGTGCCAATTAAAATAATACACACACGTCTTTTTTAATACACACACGTCTTTTTTAATACACACACGACTTTTTTAGTAAAAAAGCAAACTTAATTCTAGTTGTAGAATGCTGTTAGAATCGCTGTCACTTTCAACTTAAAATAACTTGGGTTGTATCAGCGGGAGACCCGACAATCCACGTGTTGAACTTAATACCAACTTAACTTTACCGACAGAGAAGAAGACATCCAAGCTAAGTTCATCCCTAATCCTGTAGCATTAAGATGGTGAAGAGTTGTGAATGGGAGGTGTTGTAAGTTGGTTTAGCCGCGGGGTATGGCATTCAGAATCGCTTCCTTAGAACTAACACTCAGGTTGAACAAGGCTACATTTTATGGAATAGGTTTTTGAAAAGTTTTCTTCTATATTAATTTAATTTAATGAGAAAAATAAATAAGCAAGTAATAATAAATTGACAGCCTTGGTGGTCTAGGGCACAGTCTAGGGGTTAGGGTCGCTGCCTCCCGTCCGGGAGACGCACCAATGTTAAGTTTTTGAATTTCGAATTCATATGCACGTTTATTCGACGCACTAACGGTGAAGGAAAACTTCGTGATGAAACCTGCACACTCATGCTCATATACGTCCCCACCGAGGGGCTCGAGCCTACCCTGAATTAGGGTGATTAGGCCTTAGTCGACCACGCTGGCCCAGTGCGGGTTGGTCAACTTCACCCACAACCTTTGAATTTCTTCGCAGGAGTGTGCAGGTTTCATCACGATGTTTTCCTTCACCGTAAGAACGTCGAATAAACGTACATCATGATGAATTCAAAATTCGACATAGGTACGTGGTGGGGATCGAACCCGCGTCTCCCGGACGGAAGGCAGTGGCCCCAGCCACTAGACCACCGACTCTCTTAGTACGCATTAGTTAGTAGGTAAATACTAAGAAAATAATCTAAAACGCACAATATTTCGTTTCTAGCATATTGTAAACCAAGAAAAAGTGACGTTTTAGCCATAAGGGTGAGGTCACACTAGACAAAGGGTCACGGGTCAGATCCTACACGTGACGTCACTGACAGACAGTTACTTCGGTGTCGGCAAACAGGGGTCAAAATATGAATTTGAATTTGTCCCATTGAAATGAGAGAATACCTTTTTAAAAGATTCAGGTATGTAAATTGTATGAACGGAAGCGATTTTTAAATTTTAAACGTTAAATTTTAAGAGTAATGAAAATGGGTAATTATATTTTTCATTTTTGATCGATTTCTTAGACGGTCTAAAAATAAATCTTTCCTAAAAAGTACTTGTGGTTATTTAAAAAAAAAACAGGTCCCGTCTCAGCATAATATTTCCGCTAGCTTTTTTAGTTTTGTTGATAATTATTATTTGTGATACAATTGTTGTTTTTTTTTTTATATAAATCGCATCCTTATTTCAACACGTGATTGTATTATTTTTCTTTTGGAGACCTACGAGTATGTCCAAATTAAAGCTTTATTACATCGCTTCCTCTTATGACAAAATCGGACTCACCTTTCCCCCCAAACAAAATATGCTAATAGGTTATACAAAACAGCTTAAAATTTATACATTGTCGACTAGTAATGTTTTTTTTTACCAGATCCCTCCCTTTGTGTGAAGTGTGTATTTTGGTAATAAGCTGCCGGTAGCATTCCAGATATGATTTGGTGTCGGTTATATTTTAAAAGATGCTTTTGTTTCTTTTATCAATAAAATGTTTTGTTTAGAAGTTGTATACTTAGTCATATTTGTATGGTGGATGAATGAGATTAAAAATGTGTTGTCTATATACAATGTGTTACAGAAAATACCAAAAAAAAGATTATTTTTATCAAAGGCATTTAATAAAAACATTCCCATCTCTAGTGATCAGCTAAGTCAAAGAATATTAGGACCGGATTTGTAATTTTAGGTCAATGTGCCTATTTTTACCGCTACGGTTAAAAATCTGTACGTATTACATGTACCATAACATTCACATTAGAACAATTAATTTCAAAATAAAAAAACTACAAATAAATAATAAAAGTTTTGTTAAATATTAAAATTGTTATGAAATAATAAATAAATGAAATAATAAACTAAATATTTTAAAATAATTGTTATATTTGTAAATACGTAAACAAGATAATTAAGGCAAAAAAGAAAATGTTTTCTAACATAAATTGATTTAAGTATATCTCTTTTAAAAATGTAGGCACAAATGGTGTACAGATACTTTTCCGTTCTGAGAATCGATAGTCTGTATTTTAGGTGTCAATTGACACTAGAGATGGGAAAATTTTAATTAAATGCCTGTGATGAAGAATATTCTTTTTTTTGTTATTTTTTGTAACACGTTGTATATGAGAAGTTTGATGTTAAAACATAACTCATTTATACAGCATGAAATTTACATCTTTTTGTTCCCACCGTGTAGTGATAGTACCCGTCAAACTGAACAGCTTTTCACGAAAAAAAAAATTCCTGCGACAAAAATATTTTTGTGCTCTCCATACAAAATGGGTCGGTCGGGAGTCCTCAAATTTTTTTATCGTAGGATTTTTCCCCCCCGAAAAGTTGTTCAGTTTGATGAGTACTATCACTACACGGCGCGGCGGGAACAAAACGATGTACATTTCACGGTGTAAGTATAAGTAGATAAAAAAAATGTACTTGTAAAACAATTTAACTGATTAATATTTTGAGGTAAAATTTGATTTTTAAACTAATATTTAAATATGAACCTCTCGATAGTGTAAAAATATTATAAAAATAAATATTTGTGCCATCTCAAGCTTTCCAACTAAAAAAACGAAGACCCACTACTAAAACAGTCTGTAAAATGAATGCTTGATATTCTATAAATAAATTAGACATTAGATTAGACACTTTGATAAACAAGTGCTTCAGCCAATCAGAAGCCTCAACCATGACATATTCATTATCACGTAACGATCGCCGCTCCTGATTGGTCAATTTACCTCCACACTCAAAACATGCAAATCCTATTGGCTGCCGTCTATGCCGCATTCATTGCGGCATATTAGCAAGCCCTATTACGTCTAACTGCTGGCAATAACAGTAGATTTGGTATAAAATGCGACATGCGAGCTGATATGCATTGGCTTTTGTACAGCGAAATGAGCTCGGAATTTGCAATTACAATTCTTCGGATGCTACTTTGCTTATTCGTTCAAATAAATAGAGTACATAATTACATGATTCCATATCTAAGTTGATAAAATTATGTTGTGGATAGAAGAAATATTCTATGAGCAGCCCCCGCTGCATGACGACCGTCGATAAAATAAACCGCGCGATATATAAAGTGATAGATAAGAAGAAACTTACTATTGGCGGTTACGTTTTATGTCGCACGGTTTATTTTATCTACAGTTATCATGCAGCGGGGGCAGGTAGGTTTGTTAACTTGTCCGAGTTTTCTAATAGGATTTTAACTAATCTTATCGACGACAATCAAATATTTAAGACATAACACTTAGCTTTTAGCCAACGAATTATCTTTAGTTTAGAAGAGCAACTACGCTTCAAACTTGACCCCACCAAATGCATACCAAAAAAGCAAAACTATACCATCATTCGAATACGCGGTACAATTATGTTTTATATGACTCGGTTTGTAAGAACGTCGAAAGTAAGCTTCAATGTACAGTAGCGACATCATCTGTCTGTCTGTCGTTGTCGTCGTCTGTCAAAATTAGTTAGGTGCCATGTTTTAGCAGGCTTTGTTAGACGGTTACTCTTATAGAATAAAAAAGCATTTATTCCTTGAAAATAATAATTACAATACAACACAAACAGAATTCAGTGATAGTTATACATAACTTATGTTAAGACACAAAAACTTATAGATGTGAATGCTGTATTGCATCAAGGAAAGGGTTCCGACTCAGCATGTGCTGCAGACAAGTCTACAGCGCTGAAATTCTGCTCTACTCTTCTAGACTATAGATAATTCGTAGCTTTTAGCGACAACGCTAAATAAGCCTAGAAGTCTAGAAGTGGTGAAGTAGCTAGTGCCATTGCTATCCATTTTTTTGAATTTCGAATTTGATTTGTACGTTTAATCTCGGAGGAAAAATTAATCGATGATGAACCAACGACACCTGCAAACTTCTGCCAAGAAATTCCAAGGTTAATATGTGAAGTCGCCCAATTCGCACTGCACTCACGTGATCGACTAAGGTCTGATCACGTTAATTCAGGGAAGGCTTGAACCCTTCAGTGGAGAAGTGTATCACATATCAATCATCATCATCAACAGCTCATATACGTCTCCACCGAGGGGCTCGAGCCTACCCTGAATTAGAGTGATTAGGCCTGACCACGGTAGCCCAGTGCAGGTCAGCATATCACATAATAATATATTATGACCTGACAACATCATACTTACACGTATTAAATTAAAACCCCTGTTTTACTACACGGAGTCGGGTAAATGTTTTGATATCGATGTAAATATTCCGAAAGCAGAAGCCACAGAGTTTTCTAAGAATATACTTTGTTTTAATCAGCAATAACTTATGCAAACGATCGTTTACAACTCGTCGCAGACCTAATCGTCCTAAAATGATCTTGACAGTAACTGTTATATGACTAAAATGTGTGGAATTGTTTTCTATTATGTAAGATATTAAGCTTTTCTATTCTTTGTCCAATTTGAACCAAAAGCTCCAATGTTATTGTATTTTTTTTTAATATTTTGAATTATTTTTAGCCTACTTTTTGGTATAATAATGTTCATAAATTGTAATTTAATTTCTAACACAATTCGTTAGCTGTTTGAAAAATAGGCGTGTGTCTCGTTTACTTTTTTTTCATATTTTGTGATATTCATCATAATAACTTAAATCTATTTATTTATATAAGTGAATTTTTTAATTGCAAACTTCAAATACAAAGTAAATAAAAAAAGCAAAAAATAATAATGATTTATTAAGAAAATTGGTTAACGCTCGCGTTGATGTCTTTTGTATGAACCATTCATCTCTCAACTTGACCCGCGCTTTTAAATATATTAAATATATCTTTTTTTCAAATTCAGATGATGTATTAACGAAAAATCCGTGTTATTTAATCTGTGCGTGTAATATTATGTCATATTAAAAAAAACTTTACTATAACCTAACACATTCTTTCAATACTTCCATCGTTCGCCATCTAATCTTTGCAAGGAACGCGGATCGCTTGCGCATTCCTTTAACTCTATTAACTCACAGCACGGCACAGACACAACACAAAATATGCCTTACGTCTTATGCTATACGAGCTATAAATATAAAAATACAGCCTTCACAAGTATGTTTCCAATCGCTTTTTATAAGGTTCCTAGAAAATAGAGTTCTCTCAGGAACTGATCGTGTACTTACATCAAGATGGAGCTGAGGTTTCTTTACTGATTTATTATTATACTTGCTATTTAGCAGTAATAATAAAACGTGTTTCTAAAAATATTTTTAAGATCATTTGATAGAATAAAAAATGGTTCTCGGTTTAAATATTTAGGAGATAGGAAGGTACAATTCGAAATTAAGGAATTTGTACAAATATTCTTGTTTTCTGAAGATTCTTTTTTGGTTATCTACCAACCAATTAATTCGTGAAATAAATTACTTCATTTTTTTTTCATTTATTTGGGTTAAAAAACAGTGCACAATACATTTAATATACCAAGGTACAAAAAAAGATTAATAATTGTGGCACCAACACCATTAACCACGAATTATTATTTTAAGTAAGCACTTAATAAAAATAACATTTCAACATTTTAGTTTCAGTCATAATCATAACATAACCATATCATTAACCTAATAAAACATATTAACACACATTTAAAACAGCAGTCTCGCATCTAATTTTCTGTAGTAAGAAGATAAACGGTCTATTAAAGTAGGTCACAATAATAATATAACAATAAGTGATTTTCGCAGTAGGTGAACTTTTTGCAAGTAAGCACTAACTCATGTCTTACTAACATGTAAACAACCTTGACCCCGTCACAAGATTTTAGTATAGTAATAGGTATACTTAATTAAATTTTGAAATCTATTGTTATTTGAATGTATCTTTTTTTTAAAGTATGAAATAAATAATTTGTTTTTATTTTATCCTATTGTTGATGCCTAAGATACAAGTTTATTTACTTTAGGCATCGCAGTCATATTATGTTGTTTAAATTCTTATTTTTGTACTTTAACACTGTGTTTTTAGATTAAGTTTGATTGAAATAAATTTTATCTTATCTTATCTTAAATATCTCACTTTGGAAAACTAATTAGTTAAAAAGCTTGGCTTAAACTAAAATACTCTCAACAACTGTTTTTCTAAACATAGAAGACAATAAAAATAGATAGCTTCTTGTACCGATCAAGTTAGAAAGACGTCAGTTAATAGCTTAGCTCTAGCTACCGGATACTTCAGCACCTATACTAGAAGTCGGATCCAGGGCCGGCTCAGGCGGTTATGACCCCTGTAGAACGTATTGAGCCGTGTGGTGACGGGAGTCGTGCGGTGACGGCAGAGTAGAATACATTTGTCACCAACCCTTACTCTTGTCGGTGTCGTAAGAGGCGACTTAGGGACTACACATTGAACAGGGAACGGGCAGCAGCGCTCTCTGATACAGTAACCTTTTAATCTGCGATCTCCAACCCGCCTGCCAAGCGTGGAGATTATGGCAAAACCAAACACTTAAGTAAAAGAGGCTCGTAGTCCAGCAGTGGACTGTAACGGGCCGTTGATGAGAACGTATTTATCCATGGATGGTGGCTTATGTATTCCGAAACAGTCTACTGTTACACAAAGTCTCTCACATTGCACGCCTCCAATCCCGATTTTCCATTTTCGCATCCAGTAACTGCCAGAAGTATAGGTTATAGAGGTACATAAAAGTACAATTCTATCAAAATAAGAATGTGACGGGCTCTTTGCTAACCACGTGAGTCTAGTAATGGTGTATTTTTATATCCACTTGACAGGATGTTTTTACAAATTATGCTATTCTCATTTAATTCACATTTTAGGTACTGTAAGGTTCAGCCTCCTTTGTGGGTACTGGCTGTTGGTCAGTTTTCATATTTCGTTCTAAAGTATTGAATTGCGAATTGTTCTTTTTTTGTTTACAAGTCTTGAGGCTGTTGCGCTAGAGGCTACACGTATTTCATGTTTTTATATCAATCTAAAAAAGAAATATAATAACTAAAATATTTATAAATTGATATTCTTTTTAGCTAGCATAGGGCTTACGCCCCCCTATTAGTACCATACAATATAGAAACGATATGAACTCTAAACATCTTTCAAAAGCCCACACCCCCCGTTGAAATCCTAAATTCGTCCCTGTATTTACCTGAGTTGGCTACTTAGGATGACCAAAGTGGTTTCGTTAACGATCCAACTGATCAATTCTTGTCCAATTTCGATTGACAAGTTCCTTAAAAAATTAATTCTTTCCTAATTCCAACTCAAACTCAATTCTACCTGTAATTGTTGCTTCTTTGTTTTTTATTCTGAGAATTTCTTTATATAAGTAAATGCACCTAACAGCTTTCGTCACCAAGAAGTTGAGCTTTCTCACTACGGAGATCCCGAGTTCGAAACCCAGTAAAATTAATATTATTCTTTTCCTTACAGGTAAGCTAGATCAACACTATGGAAGAAATGGTTTGGATTTTCGCTATCATCTGCTTGAAACGAGGCATCCAAGGTTGGTAATGGATAAGGAGCAGTGTTCAGTAGTTTTATAGCATCGAAGTCGTAAAGGTTTAAGAGTAGAAATGTCTTATAGTTAAGTAATTTCGGAGTGCAAATCCATGAGAATGAGAGGCTTTGAAATAAAAAAATGTGTTTCTTTGCATTGTGCGCGTTCTTCCCGCGTCTCGTTAAATCTTTACTCTCTTCCGTGGGACAGGGGCAAGATATTTCTTTATAAATAAGTAAGTATATTGTCCAGAAGTGTAGCAAGCTGAAGTGGCAGTGTGCTGGCCGGCCACGTCTGTCGCAGAACCGATGAGCGTTGTAGCAAAAGGGTTCTACGTCCCGGGAAACGTAGTGTGGGACGCCCCCCTGCCAGGTGGACTGATGACCTGAGGAAGGTCGCTGGTGGTGGCTGGATGAGGAAAGCGGGTGATCGTGTGCTTTGGCGTGCTCTTGGGAGGCCTACGTCCAGCAGTGGACTGCAATAGGCTGATTGATTGTGGTTATGTTGTTTTTGTGCATAGTAAATAGTTAAATAAATGCTTCGAATTTGAGTAGTCCTTGTGGAGTAGTGATCTATCGAACTAGTATGCTTCGAAATACTGTGGTACACTTAATTCCTTGGGTAGACTATATTAATTTTAACAAAATTCGTAAAGAAACTCTTTTTCATGTTAGATGTTTGTTCTGCTTTCACGCCTAAACTACTAAGCGGATTTGGATAAAATTTGGAATAGAGATAGTTGGACTTACCTCTGATTAATACACAGGATACTTTGGAAAAATCTTACTTAACGCGAGCGTAGTCGCAGGCGGAGAGCTAGTCTAGTATTAAATAATTTCTTAAAACTTTAGGACAGCCTAGCTACAAAATTGTCTACCTATATATAAAAAAAGGTTGTCGTATGATAAAAATAATCGAATCAACTTTTGAAACTCTCATGAATACATATCAACACAACGAACTTTTATCAAAGTGAAATTCCCGTGGTCTATCAAGAATGCGTAAATGCAAGATGGCGTCTTGCCCAAACTAGTTCGGTGGCGGGGCGGGGAGTTAGGAAGTGGGGGAGGGGGGGGGGACGTGTTGAAATACGTACACGGGCCGTGGATTAAACTTGTACAGTGAATCAGATGTACGGTCAACAAAAGTGCTGAGATTTTATTTTGTAAAATTGGTATTAATTCACACTGTCTTTTATGTTACAATTAATATAAATATATCAATTTACTAAGATAATTTTCGTTTTAACAAGTGACATAAAAATAATCTTTCATCTATTCATTCATTTACAGTTCATATACGTCCCCACCAAAGGGCTCGAGCCTACTCTAAATTAGGGCGATAAGCCTTAGTCGAACGCGCTGGCCCAGTGCGGGTTGGTCGACTTCACACACAATCTTTGATTTTCTTCGCAGGAGTGTGCAGGTTTCATCACGATGTTTTCCTTCACCGTAAGAGCGTTGAATAGACGTACATATTAATTTGAAATTCGAAAACACATTGGTATGTGGTGGGAATTGAACCCGCGTCTCCCGGACGGAAGACAACGGCTCTAACCACTAGACCACTGACGCTTTTTACATAATTAACTTTTATTGTCACACTGTAAAGTCATTCACCAAAGATCATCATCATCACATCAATTTCATGCTTTTAGTGTTTCAATCAACATTTTATTAAGGTAAGGTCATTGCTTCTGACGTGTCTTTTTACATCAAACTCTGTAAACATTAAAATTCTGTGTTATTTTTTTTTATTCAACTAAGCATTTTCATTGGTGTATATTTTAAATTATTAGTATTAATAGTAAGAGAAAGGTCCCTGTCTACCCCACGGGGATAGGCGTAACGTTATGTATTTTGTACTAAGTCTATTCTTTATTTTTCTTGCAAATCAATATTATACTTTACAAGTATTTTATTATGTTTTATATTTCAATTTCAGATCGATTTTTTTGCTTATTCTTCAAATTAAATTCACAAGTTTATTACTGTTAATCTTATCTTTATTTTCATTATACTTTTTAATTTCTCTGCTATCTGTACTTATAATACCCAAAGTTAAACTGTCACAATGGGTTGTATTTAACACTGCGCTATCACTATGAGGATCGAATAACATCGCGCAGATGACTACGATGATCGATGACATAGCGCTAATAACACAAAATATAGTGTGGACAAATAACTTTGAATAGATCATGAATCTTTATCATACCGCTGAGTAGTAGCCTAGTCGGTAGAAGGCTTGCCTTCCATTCCGAAGTACCTGGGTTCGTATCACGGCCTGTACCATTAAATATGTACAAATCTTTTCTAACGCAGATTATCACTTGCTTGGTGTTTCGAATGGCACCTTAAGTAATGCCATGTGAGAGGCCCTTCGGACGGCTTACAACCTCTCGACAGCAGATGGCGCCAGCCGTCACACGGTGAAAGAAAGAAATCATACCGCTTTTTTATTTAAGGCTAGTGGCCTTCGATCACATGTGATCGAAGCTAGTGGCGTCAAACTGACTTGAGATAGAGAAATAAACATTTTGAATAATATTTTTACCCACCACGTACCAATGTGTTTAAAAATACAGATCCTTATGTAAGTTCATACACCTTTTAACGGTGAAGTAAAATATAGTGATGAAACCTGCACACGCCTGCGAAGAAATTCAAAGTTTGTGTGTGGAGGTAACCAACCCGCACTGGGCCAGTGTAGAGCGTTGGCTAAGGGCCTTATTGCCCTTATTCAGGGTAAACTCAAGTCCCTCGGGCTGCAAATGTACTGTTTTTTACGAAGTGTACTTTATTACCACTGTGGTATACAAATCAATAATAACAACTCTTTAGCTTTAGTCTCATGAGATTGCATGCATTGCTCTCATTTTCTATACACAGACACACGTCAAAAAAATAACCTTATCCCTATATCAGATTTCGTTTTCTCTCCCGCAGGTGTCGCCGCTTCTATACAGGGTGTAAAACAAAAAATAAAGGGTGTGAATTTGTGAGAGGAAGTGAGGGTAGTATTGTGCGTGTGCGTCTTTGTTTTTTGTCTGTTTGAGATATGCGCTTTTGCGGTCGCGCCTTTTTTGATGTCGTTTTTGTAAGGCGATATTTCGTTGAGAGGTTTTGTTCGATATTCGATTTTAAATTGTTTTGCTTGGGATATGTATAATTTAGTTTTTGCCATAGAAGTTGCTTCGAATTTTTTTGTTGAAGGAAATATTGATGTTTTAAAATTACTTTTCAAAGAAACTGCCATATAACGTTAATTCTAAAAATATTGATGTTTTTTTTATTCCAATGAAATAATGTCATTACTACTGACTGGCTTACTGATTTATAATAATGAAAAAAGAAAGTCTGCAAAAAAATCTTAATGAATTATTTTTACATATTTTCTCGGTAAGATAAAAAGTTTTTTCTTGGTCTTGAAATGAAGTGAACTTTTATTTTTTATTTTTGGTTGTTCTATGCCTTTCAATCGGACTGTGATGAAAAAACCGACAAACTAATGTATATTTTGCATTTATGTCATTAAAATAATACGAAATCAGGAGCGCAAATGTTGCAGTAAAAGTCGGAATCCGGTCAGTTATGCAAATACCCACAAAACTGGATGTAATTAGATTTTTAATACATTTATCGGTTGCCGTAAAAGAATTTATCGTATCGTCATAATACCAGCCGAGTGTTTTTAAAAATATTGGCCAATGCGAGTTATTTTTTTGAACGCAAAGGTTCTGTAAAAAACTTTATTCAGCAAATTTTTTCTTTTATGTTTTAGTCAGTTTTAGCATTCCAACTTTAGATTTTTGGACTCCAAAACAATCTATAATATTTTCTTACGCAAATAGTAAAATATATCCGACATTATATGTATTGTTTTTTTTTGTAACTTTTTTTGGGGTTATGTTATTTAATGCTATAAGTTCACAGTTTATTATAATTGATCGATACGTGATTTTTATACATTATTATTCGCTCTTCGTTAAGAAGATCTTCGTACAGGATCGAAACGTTGGAAAAGAAAGAGTCTGAGAAAGTTTAAATTTTTACGTGAGTATTTCCGTAAAGTTCACAGTTACTCTTATTTACTATTCTTACGATGAAAATGTGTGTATGTGTATAGATTACGTGTAGAGAACAATAGCGCTATAAAATAAAATGACGATATCATACATTAGTCTTCTCATATTAACATGAAATATTGGTGATATTCTTCCAATTTCTTATGTAAATATATGTACCTTTGACTTTCCGAAATTTATTTTTCGAATATGGCTTTCACATTTCAACCTGCGGACCCCTAAAATTGCATATAAACCGCCTGGCACCCACGATGCGGAGTCGCTGACCTCTCTAGGTATAATGCGGCCATAAAGATTGCCTCGCATGATCTTAATTACTATTTACGAAGAACTCCCATACGATTCAGTCGGATGTTTTCTTGATGACGCAGATTGGTGAGCTGTCTCTGCTTATAAAAGAATAGGGGGAATGTTAGAAGATGCTAGATTTCGATAATTGAGACTGAAAACATTTTTGCTCGGCGAAAAAAATATGCCCAAGTACCGTTTTTTCGGTTCCGTTCCGTTTTTTATCAAAAATAATGGGCGTGTAATTGAAAAAAATAATTGTTTAGTTTCAAGGAATGAGCCCTCTCTCAAAAGGTTTAAAACAAATTGAATTTCACTGTGTATACTTCACACTGTATGTATTAAAACATACTCAAGTATAAAAAACTTCTTTTTGTCCCCTTATTGCTAAACTTCAACTGAAATACAACATTTCTTTGAAACAACAATTTTCTGCCTCACTTTTTAATTTTATAAGATTGGTCTGCGGTTTCGTTTTACAATCTGTTTCTTTGTGAATCACCGATGTGGTTATTTTATATCATTACCGACTGCTTTTTGCTTTATATTACTGTAATGGGTTCTTTGAAAGGCTCCTATGGGCATATTGGACCTACTAAAATTAATTACGTTTTCCTTGTTATAAAATGTCTCATGATACTACTGATTATATTAACAGCCTCCGTGGTTGAGATTTTGCAACTTCCTTAAAAACAGTAGGTATTAATTTCATATTTATTTACTTATTAATTAAGTTAGTGGAAGGCGTAGTGTTGGACGGTCGCCGGTGGATGCAAGTAGCGCAGGACCGTTCACGGTGGAGGTATGAGGGAGGCCTATGTTCAGCAGTGGACGTCTCCCGGCTGAGATGATGATGATTTCTTAAGCTTATAACACACACAATGAAGAAGAAGGAGAAGCTTATAAAAATACAAAAATATTGTACATAGGGCCCTCAAATCCGTTTTTAAACGGTTTGACCGCAGGAGCAAATATGAGTAGATTTATTTTAAATTTCTAACGCTTTTTACTTTCTGAGAGAGTATTTTTCTAAAAACCATTTCATTAATACATTTTAAAATATTTTTTTGGTTTTCTTCATTTCGGATATCAGCAGGCAATCTTTTAAGTAAATAAGGTAGGTTGCCCAGCAGTGGAATCGCGTAGGCTAGTAAAATAAGGTACATTGTATCAAAAACTAAATAGACACCATTTTAAAACTTGCTCTGACTGTAACATAACCCTATTATGCCTTTCGGCCGCCTATGTAATTGAGTTTTGTAACCCGTTACAAAAGAAGAAAATGTTCTCTTATGTACTTATTAGGTAGGTATATTACAAATTCATGACATTCAGACCACGACACAGAACCTTTCAATTAACCTAAACAACGGTTTTTGCGATAAATCAAGAGGCCCGGTAGCGGAGGCCGGGACTCGAACTCGCGTCTACCGATAGCCTGCGGGTCGCCGATACCATCGCATCGCAGTGTTCGAGTCCTCCCGTTAATTGTACACTTTAATTGATGTACTGTGCAAATATATATAAGTACCTAAATAGGGTCTTAAGGACCTTGGGGTCCATGGGATCATTGCTAGTTCGTTTTAGATTAATTAAGTGAATATGCGCTTCCAGGCTTTCGGAAAAATAAACAATAGCTATAGTTAGTTATGTGATTAAATTAGCAATGCGTAGGTCTATTTGAAGTTAGGACATTTTTGAAATTTTAAAATATTACACTCATTTTCTGAGTAGTCGATTAAAAAATATGCACGGCATTTTTTAAATGGATATGACCCAATATATTTAAAAAAAAAAAAAAAAAACTTTTCTATATTTTTTTTGTTTAATAACAGTTTTGACTCCATAATGTGTAAAATAATAACTTTCTCACTTCATGTTGCTTTTTGTATCACGTAAAATTTCAAAAAGTAAAAAATAGCACCGTGGGTAAAGTCTTATCTCATTGAAACTACAAAATATAAAACGATAAAAGAAATGGCTTCCAATCTAGTCTAGACGAATGATGAAACTGGTTTCAAGCTGGCTATAAAAAACGCTTTAAAAATCTCCCACTAGTTAAAAATCATTTGAGCGTCGGTGGTCTAGTGGCCGCTGCCTCCCGCCTGGGAGACGCGGGTTCGATCCCCACCACGTACCAATGTGTTTTCGAATTTTGAATTCTTATTACGTTTATTCGACGCTCTTATGGTGAACGAAAACATCATGATGAAACCTGCATACTCCTTCGAAGAAATAAATAAATAAAAGAAAAAGAGCCAGAGAGAAGATACATCGAGTCTCACTTCTCTCGATTGGCCTACTCGTAGGTGTTACATAATGAATCCTTACGGCTAAGACCAGCCCAAAGAGACCACCAAAAAAAGCGTCTAACTGGCCGCATCAGTCAGTGTCAAGCTCCAGAGCTATTGTGGTGTCAACGGGCGTCCACTCTCTTCGGTCTGAATGCAGTCAGTGTTGCCAGATTGGAGGGAAATATCGCGTTTTAGTTATTTTTGAGGAGACACGAAGTGAGGAGTGCTTTTGTTTAATAAAGGTCTCAGACTTTGTGGAACGGTAGAGTGTTTGGTAGTCATAATCATAATAATAATAATAAATAATCATAAAATTACATTGTATTGGAAAATATTAATAATATAAATACATGCATTTACAACGACCGATTTACAATAATTAACTCTACCAAAATTTAATCAAATTTTTTTTTTAAATGTCAAAATTACGGAGGTTTCAAGTTTGAAACTAGGTGAGGCTACCGTGGTCAAAGAAGACTTACTCTGTGAGACGGTCCTGAGTTTAGTAAGGACATTGCAGGCTGAATCATCTGACTGTCCGAAGAGAAGATAATACCGTGCTAAGGAAGGCACGCTAAGTTGTTGGTCTCGGCTGTTGTCTACAGAAATAGATAAATGATGAAAAAAGGGGTAGGTTTTGGTGAGGATGACTTAATAACAAGGATTGCTGTCATTATCAGTCCATATTATCAGTTGATCAGATTAATAATTTTACTTTTTACTTTTCACTTATTCTTTAGATTACTGATAAGATTGAACAAGATATACAATTATAAACCCTACAATCTCATAGTAAAGCTTAGCATAATTTTGGCCTATTTTTTGTCGTCTTAGTTCCTCCAGATCTGGCAACACACAACGCAGTCCACAACCAGCCCAAAATGCCTGCAAATTAAATCCAGAAATCACCGCCTGTCACCGCCGCTTGTCCCCCAAAAACGATACAGCATTGTCTTTTTCTTAACGTTGGCAATACTTGACATTGTTGCCAACGTAACTACCCATCCTTATCATTTAACTTTCGATTCTTTACCTCGCGTCTTAGAGTTGGTTTTGCCTGTTTTTTTTATGGAGTAAGGACCTATAAGTAAGAATTTAAGGTAGTATTTATGTCGTGTCCGTAATTTTCGTCTGTCTCAGTTCCTATTTTATGGTTTTTAAGAAAGTTTTCGAGGGAATAAATGAATATATAAGTTTGCCGTTTGGTTTGCAATCACGGTAGCTATTTGCAGTCTATCACTCAATAATTTATTGTATATAGGTAGGTATTGTTTTAAATGTTTACTCTTTCGGAAAGTCCCGAGTTCGGCTTTATAAAAAAAAAAAATATTGAAGCTCTATTTGATGTTTTTCTCAAAGATACTTCTTTTGCAACTACATTACGATAATAAAATCAATGAAATTTCTTAGTATACATGGTGTCCATAAATTTATTTATGTTATCAATTGCTCAGTCATTCATTAAGACTTAGCCCATCGATATTTCAAAAGCTTAAAATAAAATAAAGGTCATTCATCTTAAAGATCCGCGCCTACGCGTAAAATTCTGTACTTTTATGCCCTCTTATGTTATAGTATTACTTATACAATGTACTCGGTGCATCCAAGTTTATTGTTTTAATTAATTGAACTTCGATCTTATATCACCTTATACGGCCTCATCTTCCTAATTCAGGGTAGGCTCGAGCCCATCGTTGAAGACGTATATAAGCGGACAACAATGTATTAAAAGTTTGAATAAAAACACTTTTAAAAAACTTTAGAATGAAAATGCAACTTCGAGTATTTATTTGTAGTAAAATGGATATAATAAAAAAAGGATCGTAACTCAATTGCATGTAGAAATGTTTCTTTGATCTTTGTTAAATATTCTCAAGACATATAGACCTATAGATTCTCTAGACATAAGAACTTTTCAAGACATATAGCAATGTTAATATTTACTACTTATTTATTTCAATAAGATTTGCACTCGTTAATCAGATACAACATGTAGAGTCAGGTAAGTAAGATAAATATTAAGAGAAATAATAATGAAGTCTTAATATGTTGTTTAATTTAAATAAGGCAGTATTTCGAGAATCGGGGTCGCATTTCGGCTCCTTACCGGGAAATCTTTTAATCGTACAGTCAGGCACTTAAGTGTTTCCTAATTTAGTGTTGACTTTATTTAGACAATCCAAAATAATCTACAGCAAAAAATACATTCGTATAAGAATTAATTATTATTCCAAACCATATTTAAAATGTGCTATTAAAAATTATAAATGCAAAAGTGTGTCTGCTTGCTTTTGGTTCGGCTTTCATGGCTATGCTACAGAATCAATTTTGAGATAGTTTACCACCCAAAGACAGTATATTGTATTCTACTTCTTATTGTACGGCTGAGTTGTGACAATTGTTTTTGTTTGGAAATTGTTTTTTTTTTACTGTCTTCCCACTCAAGTTTTTGGGAAATGTAATTAATGTTACTTTCTACTCCACGATACATTTTATTTCCACGGCAAAACTAGCAAAAAACGACAAAGCCGCAAGCGGATAACTATACCCGGGTTACGATAGAATGAGCTCTGACAGCTTAAAAAAAAATAACCTAACCTCTTATTTTATCATTATACAGTAATTTTACTTAATAAATAAACGAAATAATATTAAAAAGTTTTAAAAATTTTAATTTGTCAGAGCTCATCCTATAGTAACCCGGGTATAGTGCATAAATACAGTATTTTAATACGCCCTATTAAAAAAATACGTTACATGCATTTTCTTCACAACTGTCCTTTAAAAAGTAACATAGTTACAACAGGCCCTCACGCTATCAGATCAGCGCGCAACGATTTCGACTGAATTATGTTATTGGCCGGCTTTCAATGTAAACATTAATTCTGTAAAAGAACGGATAAAATAATTATTCTCGATTCAACGTTCAAAAAGCCAAATATATAATATAAAGGCTGAGGTTATTATTGCCTTTCTTTTCATCGTGTGGGTTGAAAGGTCAACGACCGACCTCACGTGAACCTACCCTGGTGTCAGAATAAAAGAGCCACCAAAAGCTTCTTGCCTATTTTGCTACTTATTTATTCTAACTGTCCTATAATAAGTACACTACTTACTAGCGATCCGCCCGCGGCTACGCTCGCGTTATATAAGATTTTCCCGTGGGAATAAGATTTTTTTACGTAAAAAGTATCCTATGTGTTAATCCAGGTAACAAACTATCTCTATTCCAAATTTCATTCAAATCCGTTGAGTACTTTAAGCATCTAAACATCCAAATATATTTTCACATTTAAAATATTAGTGTGATTAGTGTGATATACTAGCTGTCCCCCCGCGACTACGCTCGCATTATGTAAGTTTTTCCCGTGGGAATAAGACTTTTTCCCGTAAAAAGTATCCTGTGTGTATATAAACTATTTCCGGTAAAGGGAAAAACTGCGTAGAAATCTGCACACTTCTGTGAAGAAATTCAATGTTTGTGTGTGAAGTCGACCAACCCACACTGGGCCAATGAGATCGGCTAAGGACTGATCATCCTAAATTCAGGGTATGCTTACGCCCCTCAGTGAGGACGTATATAAGCTGTTGATGGTACTGATGATAATGAACTTATGCAGTAAATAGGTTGAAAAAAAATACAGATATATAAGAACGTGACTGTACATATTTACACAATCTTAAAAAAAACTATTCAAGTGACCTTAAACTAGCGGTTACGGCTAAACATCATTTCCTATCTCCTTACAGTTACCTGCGTTTTTCCACCAATCAGCAATCAGCTCGCGAGCCGCCTAGTGCAATTTGTCAATGTGATTGGTTAAAAAAAACGAACGGTTATTTTGAATAGCTGAGATGAAGCGATGGATGAGTAGTTTAGTTTTTTACACTAAAGGAAATTGTGCGGTTCATAGTTAGCTGTTTGAGTTATTGCGGGGTTTTTGCATTTATTCTCAAGAATTTGTATTAAGTTTTTGTTTTGAATAGAAAGGAAGTGATGGTCACGAGAAAAGCTGAATTTGCGGAAATATTGTCTTTAGCTTTCCGCCCGCGGCTATACTCGCGTAATGTAAGATTTTCCTGTGGGAATAAGACTTTTTCCCGTAAAAAGTATCCTGTGTATTAATACAAGGAACAAACTATCTCCGTTCCAAATTTCATCTAAATCCATTCAGTAATTAAGGCGTGAAAGCGAAACAAACATCCATACATCTAAACATCCAAATATATTTTCACATTTATAATATTAGTGTGATGAAACGGGATTCACAGCTAAACGTGCCTTCCGAAACTCGGAATAATTTGATTGTCCGAAAGAAGTTTCGGACAATCAAATTATTCAGCCTGCAATGTCCTAACCAAACTGGGGAAAGTCTCACAAAGAGATGTTCGTTTGACAGTGTCACCACCAGGATTTGAACCTGGAACTTCCGTTATGAGAGTCGAACGCGCATCAACCCTTTTTAAAAAAATATTTATAATTTTCAAGCTGTTTTTGTAGGCTATGAGCAACGAATTATCTATAGTCTAGTAACTACGCTTCAAACTTGACCCAACCAAATGAATACCAAAGAAGCAAAACTATACCATACGACATTCGAATACGCGGTACAATGATGTTTTATATGACTCGGTTTGTAAGAACGTCAAATGTAAGCTTCAATGTACAGCAGCGACATTATCTGCCTGTCTGTCGTCATCTGTAAAAATTATTAGGTGCCATGTTTTAGCGGGCTTTGTTAGACGGTTACTCTTCTACACTATAGATAATTTTATATGAGTAGTTTCAGTTTCAGATTGAAAGTTAAAGCACTTCTCAGCCCTTGAGAGATATGGACCCCTGGCCATATATCTATATATTTATCCTTTGAGGGTAGTACCATGGTGAAAGTGAAGAAATCGTGAACAAGCCTGGTCCTTTCAGGAAGGCAGGACACCTCATTAAACTAATTAGCAAGAAAAAATCGCATGTCG
Source organism: Carpatolechia fugitivella (assembly GCA_951230895.1). Lineage (NCBI taxonomy): Eukaryota > Metazoa > Arthropoda > Insecta > Lepidoptera > Gelechiidae > Carpatolechia > Carpatolechia fugitivella. The sequence continues at coordinate 16,412,271 of OX579655.1, read as the reverse complement.
ATCAGCTCCCGTGCTAACCCTCCGAGCGATAGAGTTGACCCTGAGAGTGAAAAAAATATCGATTAGTATTAAAAATTAGATTTAATTATACTAGTCTTACTGAGATTAGACGGATTTGCAACTTTGTTCGATTTTAATGTTGTTCTTATTGTTAACACAGCTCGTGCCTATTAGGGGACTTTAAATTTTTCAATCAATTAATGAGAGAGTTTTATTTGGATAGAAAATAACTTATTAAATAAATAGCATAACTATGTTTGGTTAAATAAATATCGAAAAAAAAATTATGATGATGATGATGAAGCATGATGCTAAAAATAATTAAAATAGCAAACAAAAAAATAGCTTTATACTTTTGAAAAGCTGATATTATCGATTGTTCTGTACAATCTAATAACTTCAATTTTAATTTGTACAAAAGCGCGTTCAGAGTCCACATGACACGTGAACTCGATATCGACATTTCACCCGTGTTTGTGCGCACGCGCAGCTCTACCGTCGCGCATATCAAGATAGCCCGAGAGCTCACTAATGAAAAGCACCTTGTTCAGTTTATTAACTCTAATGTATTCAGATTAGAGCGTCGATTGCAAGCCAAATGTCAACCAAGCCGAGCTGATGAATTTGTAGCGATTCCTTTGCTAATTGGTCTGAAAGGACGGTCGATAATGTCATATCTGTTTTGGTGACCTATGGACTAATGGTGCGCCAGCACAGCACTGTTTGAATCACAAATATGCTGAACACTTTAAATGCTTGTGTTCAATCAATCAATCAGCCTATTGCAGTCCACTGCTGGACTTAGGCCTCCCCAAGGGCACGCCAAAGCGCACGATCACCCGCTTTCCTCATCCAGCCACCACCAGCGACCTTCCTCGGGTCATCACTCCACCTGGTAGGGGGGCGTCCCACACTACGTTTCCCGAGACGCGGTCTCCATTCGAGAACCCGTCTGCTCCAACGCTCGTCGGTTCTGCGACAGACGTGGCCAGCTCACTGCCATTTCAGCTTGCTACACTTCTGGACGATATCAACTCCAGGACCAGGTCCTCTGCCGGATGATTTCGTATCATGAATGTTTGTGTTACCAGCTCACAATTTATGTACCCACGTAGGGGCTCGAGCCTAGCCTTCGTTTTTGTCGAGAACGATGGTACAGTGTGGATTGGTCGACTTCACACACAACCTTTCGAATTTTGAAAACCTGTGTGTGGGGTTTGAACCAGTGAATACAAAACGGGAGGTGGCTTTAGCCGTTATACCACCGCTTTTAAAAAAAGCTTACTCGTTAAAAAAATGGTTTTCCCCTGCAGTTTAAAAACTCCTTGGCTGCGCTCCAAAAGGATTCTTTTCTCCGTGTTGACGGTGGTATTTTGAAACATGTGATGTTTTGTTTAAAATCCCTTGTTCTGTTTCTATTCTATTCATAAACATGCCAAATGTCATTATTTATAACAACATAGTGCAACTTTTCCAAGCTTTCGCATAATAATGTAAAGCCGTAAACAGGAACATTTTCATTAACATTCAAGTATTTTATTCTAAACATTGGAGTGTGCTGTTTCCATGCGCGCGCGCATAAGCTTCCGCTGGTAATAAATAATAAACACAATTTAATTTTCTCTCTGTACAAAAACATAAACTGAAAAATGTCAACAACGAACAATATGTCCATCTTAAGGTGACCTTCCAACACTACCCTATTTGACTGTGCTAAGGTTGTAAATAGGCTGGTTTAGTAGCAATATAAGCTTAACGTGTAGTAATAAACTCTACTTACGGTGCCTAGGGCTGACAAAACTTTAATAGTAGTACCTAATGGAAATATAAATAACTATAAACAGTATAAATATACAGTAAAAATATAAACAGTAATTTAAAATATTGTGTGACGTGATTTTGAATGGTTTTTTTAAACTTGATTGCCCTAATTTAATGCAGGCTCGAGTTTCTCAGTGAAAACGTATTAAGAGCTCTTTTAGTTAATCAATAAATGAAATTAAAAATAAGTCAGCTTGTTCGTGCTAATTCCCATTTGACGGCTCCGTAGCCCAGGTGGTAGTGTATCTGTCTCCGACGCACAGGGTCGCGGGTTCGAATCCCGCCCAGGGCAAACATTTGTGTGATGAGCACTTGTGTTTGCCTTGTGTCTGGCTGTTGTTTATCTATATAAGTATGTATTTATCTATTTAAGTAATGTATTTCAGCTGTTTGGTACCCATAGTACAAGCTCTGCTTAGTTTGGGATCAGATGGCCATGTGTGAAAATGTCCCCACATATATATTATGTTATAAAAAAACTTATGAACAAAACTCGTAATTATAATTTATCAGTAAGATTGGCAGCCCTATTTAGTATAGCTAAGGTGCAATGTAGCCGCCTCTTTTGTAATATTTTCTTCAAACTAATTTTTAATTGTTTGTTAGTTGAATAGTTCTGTTTTAAAGAAATTTGTGGTTAAAAGCAAAGGCCGGGGGGGGGGGGGGAGAAAAAGTAAGCCCCGCGCACCGTCTTCGACCCCGTAAACGTGTCATGTCACTTTTATACTCGTTTAGGTTTACATCAACGAATTACTATACCTTAGTTAGATAATTAGGGGATCGGACTACTTTTTTTAAATTTATAAATCCAAATTTCTTAGTTTCTGCTATTGCACACTAAATAAATTTTTGCTCTATCTTTAAAATTGACCGAGTTATAAAGGTTTGAAATTCAAGATTAGACAGAGAGGCACATACCCACTTGTGACGTCATTTGTTAGTAACGCCTTATAATCTCCATACAAAAAATCGTTTTTGAAAGAGACAGACATATTGTTACTTTAAAAAATCACGGTAAATAGGTCTTTCAACCGATTCTGTTTTTTTATTCGCGAATCGTCTGCTACTAATCTATATTTTAAAAATAATTCATAAAATATAGTAAATTCATAGAATATGGTGAACAGTCCGATTCCCTCTTCGTTGGTTTATATAACTACTACTGAACTTTTTTACTAAAGTACTAAAAGCCTAATACAAAAAGTCTTGAAATACGATTATATTAATTTTTCATTCAGAATCGTCTTAGAAAATAATATCATTATTTTTTTATGTACACTTTTTAAAACTTACGTGGTTGTCACACTAATAAAAAATGTGGAAATATATTTGGATGTATGGATGTTTAGATGTTTGTTCCGCTTTCACGCCTTAACTACTGAATGGATTTCAATGAAATTTGGAATGGAGATAGTTTGTAATCTGGCTTAACGCATAGGATACTTTTTACGGGGAAAAATCTTATTTCCACGCGAAAATCTTCTAGGCAGTTTAAGTTAGAAAAAAAAACTAAAACGTCATTTGTTTGTAACGAGGCATTGGTCCTGTTTTCTGTTTTATGACTGGCAACCTTTCTTGCTGGCAGTTTTATCTTTCATTTACAATTAATTTTCAAATTTAGATTTCTTACGTTTCATCGTTTACGTTTCATTTTATCATCCTCTACAACACTCTTCGTGTAGTGCTCGGCAGCTCCGTGGCTGCTTCTGGGCCACATGTTTATCCTTTAACTCTTTGATTTTTCTTAATTTTAGTAGATGGAATAATTCGGTATTTCATTAGCTTTAATAATTAAATCAGTAAGCAACAATTAGCTCAAAACTAAAGAAAAAAAATTTTTTTTTTTCAAATATAATATAAATATTATTATATTCTCAAAGGAATTTCGTATATTCCCGCTTAACTTCATTCCGATTATCTGTTTAATTGTCCCACACATGGATCGTTTATTCGCCCTAAATAGGGCCCTTTACCTTCCTCTTGTCGCATTAAAACGTGCAGTGTGTGTCTACCCTATAAAGGCGCGCGGTGGTAGGAAATTCCAATTACGACCTTATTGGGGCTAAGCCTATTGTACGAGACACACGGCCAGCTAGAAATAAAGATTGGAATACACGAGCGATTATTACAGGAACTCAACATCAAAGAGCGTCTATCAACTTTAGTACAAACTCGCATACTGAAACTTTTCGGTCATATTTCGCGACGGAACAATGACTCCATAGAGCGGCTTGTTGTCCAAGGCCAGGTGGAAGGCACTAGACCTCGCCGATCCCCAATGCGATGGATCAACCAAATTTAATCTATGGTTGGAGAGCCCGTACACGAATGCTGCAGGATGACTGATAACCGAGAGAGACGGCGTGACGAGTAACATCTTACATTTACATCAACATACCCTCATACTCAGAATATCAGCGCTGTAGACTTGTCTGCAGCACATGCTGAGTCGGAACCCTTTCCTTGATGCAATACAGCATCAACAGTCACTGAACTTTGTTTGTGTTGTATTGTAATTATTATTTTCAAGGATTAAATGCTTTTCTATTCTATTCTACTCACCCCGTGTCTACTATTTTCTTATATTTTGTTTTTGTAACTGTGTTATTTTCCTTTTTGTTTTTATTTCTCTCAATATAAATTGATTGCTCTGTAATTCCAAATTAGGTTTTATGTCCGAGGAGTGGGAACCTGGTGACCTGTAACTCAAGTCCTGGGCATATCTCAGGCTACAGTCTCTCACAATCAAGCTTTGTTTGTAATAACTCATAGCTAGTTGCGTAACTATCTTAAGCTGCTTTTTGTTATGAGAAATAAATTATTTTATTGTTATTATTATTTTTCAAAATCTTATTTATCTCAGCTCAAAGGAAGATTCCAAATACCTAGGGGGTGAGAAGAGCTGGTGTAGCACACGACAGATGAGCACCACTTTTAACCGACAAAAAGGACATACCTAATTCATAGAGTAAAAGCTTGTAGTGACAAGTACAAATCTAACCACACTAATATTATAATTATGTGAAAATATATTTGGATGTTTAGATGTTTGTTCCGCTTTCACGCCTAAACTACTAAGTGAATTTGGATGAAATTTGGAAAAGAGATAGTTAGTATCCTGGATTAACACATAGGATACTTTTTACCGGGAAGAGTCTTATTCCCACGGTAAAATCTTACATAGCGCGCTTTAGACTTGTAGAGTAACAGTTCCCAGCTTGTAGTGACAAGTAAATATCTAATCACACTAATATTATTAATGTGAAAATATATTTGAATGTTTAGATGTTTGGATGTTTGTTCCGTTTTCAAGCCTAAACTACTGGACGGATTTGGATGGAATTTGGAATAGATATAGTTTGTACCCTGGATTAATACATGAGATACTTTTTACCGGGAAAAGTCGTATTCCCACGGGAAAATCTTACATAAAGGACCGCTAGTTAGTATATAATAATAATAAAAAACAGAAGTATTTTATTAATACAATAAAACAGCAAAATCATCCAGACGATTCGCGAAAAAGGTCGTAACTCAAATTACGGCGTAATTGTACAAAAAGTTCTAAAGATTCGTCGGATGAAAAATCTTCGAGAAAGGAACAAGCAGGAGCCTAAAACACTGTAATAAATACTTATTACACCAAACCCATCAAAACTTCTGACGCACTCTTACATTAGAGGCTGTAAAACTTTTACTCCCTTTTTTGATTAGTAAAAGTTAATAAGCTATTTTATAGGTTATACTGTGACCCTTTTCATTTAACGTGAGTTATATAATATTGAACCGGTTTGATATAATTTTCTTACTCAATTATTTTTAAGTATAAATATATAAATTCGTTTAAAATAAGTTTTAAGCAGTTTATTTTAGTAAAAAAAAAACAAATATGTCATCGAAATAATTTTAAATATACCACATTAGGTATAATACTGAAAATACTATAAAGTATAAAACTAAAAAAAAATGTGACGTGATATTACTGGGTATCTTAATACCAGTGCGGAATGATAATAATAAGTTAGCATTTTGTAGGAAATGTTGTTTGATGATAAAAACAGAACATACATACTAGCTACAGAATATTAATAATTTTCTTACTGAGCAGCTCCCAAGGACTGCTAATTTCATATATTAAACATACATTAAAATCTAGATTCAAATAGGTACTTTGCCTCGAAAATGTTTGGTCATGGTGATGATTCGATTTCGTGTGTTTACAACAAATTACTGCCACCAGACTTACGACCTTACACATTATATTTTAAGTTACAATTTCACGTGAAGTGTAAAAACGAAATCTCGACCATTGGTTGTAAGTCGACTTACGTCCTTTTTTACTCGAAAGATGTTTTTATAAGTCCAGGATAGTGGCTAATGGTCAGAGTCGTAATTTCGGTTGGAGGAGAGGGGGGTAATTATAGGTCGGCCTGTGTCATTGTCGGTATCTCGCAAGGCGTTCTAATTTTGAACCGAAAATGAATAAGGGTCTACACAAACGAGCTACATTTATACTGCTTTTGTGCTGAGAAATGGCAGGTTTACCTACTGTTGTCTAAGTGCAGTTGACTCAATTGAATCGAAATTGATTTACGTGATTCGCATACAAACATACATGATATAGTACATACAACGATCTTCACGTTCCTAAGGTCCGTTTTCATGATACAATTCAATTATTATAGTCTGCACGAACATCAGACAGGACAGCATCAGCTAAAAACGCAATCAGTGCAGCTAGAAAGCGGTCTAAGTCTTCAACCTACCATTTTGGTATACTAGAATGCAGTTGGTATGAAGTCCGTCTGAGTAGACTCTAAAAAACGTTTTTTTTTTTTAGGAACGTCGCAGACTAACGTTGGATTAGAATGCGATTGTACGATTTGTACGCACGATCGTGAGAACATGCAATTTGTTTCCCGTTGTAGATTTTTTTAATAGAGAGCTGAGTTTATTAGAAGTAGGAAAACTATGTATTGATGAAGGCCGCCGCGTGGTGACGGCAGAGTAGAATACATTTGTCACCAACCCCTACTCTTCCCGTAGGTGTCGTAAGAGGCGACTTAGGGTCTACACATCGAACAGGGAACGGGCAGCAGCGCTCTCTGATACAGTAACCTTTTAATCTGCGATCTCCAACCCGCCTGCCAAGCGTGGAGATTATGGCAAAAAGTAGTGGACTGTAACGGGCCATTGATTTGATTTGAAGGGGTAAGGTATTTTTTTTTAGATAAAAACCTTTGATAGCCAGGAATTTTTGGAAAACACGACAGGAAGAAAAGGTAGAAGGGAAAAAAGGAAGAGGAAGACAAAGGCGAACTTATTTTGTAAAAGAAAAAAAAAAAATAAGATGACGTGTCTGTTCAAATCTTTGGCGGAAAATCAGGAATATGAAAGTAAAGTTATTCCACTGATTGGAGTAAAAAATAAAAAAAACACGCTTTTAAAGCACATCAAACTAAAAAGTGAAAAATAATTTTAATGTACTGAAAACAACAATGAACGAAAAATACTAGTATTATTGTGATAAAAAAGCGTGGGTTGCTCGATATAGGTACGAAAAATATGGCACAAAGCACCCCACACTTTTTTTACAATAATACCTACCTACTAGTATTTTTCGTTCATTATTGTTTTCAGATTAGATTAAAAATTATTTCTCACTTTTTAGTTTGATGCGCTTTAAAAGCCTGTTTTTTTTTTCAAATTATTGTATTGTTACCGGTTCTTGATGAGTGTCAGTATACAAAGTTTCAATTAAATCTGTCCGTTTATAGTGGGCCAAAATCGAGTCCAAACAAAGGAGTCGGTTACATACAAGCATACAAACAAACAGGTGAAACTAATAAAAGCGTGTTAAAAAGCAGACTCTTTAATAGTGATGAAAACAACGCATTTTTTAAAATCCTTACAAAATGTTTTCTTTTTTAATGAATCATTCGTTGTGCATTCTTTTGTACCTATATGAATAATGAATTAATTACACTATAACATTGATTAGTTACGAATTATGATAGTAGATTGAGTATGCCATTTTAAGTTTGGTGATACGACCATGAATAGTACTCAGGCGTATTTGCTCTTGTTTGTTTTTGTGATGTTTGAGTATCCTCAATATGGACAGGCGCAGGGACAGCAAAAAGGTTAGTAATAATGTGTTCACTTTTTCATCATCATCATCTCAGTCCATTGCTCATCACCTGCAAGCGACTATCCACATTCACTGTACCCCCCCAACGAAAATCTGCCTCCAGGCTATAAGGAACCTTGGCCAACCTGGAGAAGTCTAAATAGGCTGAAGTCAAAGTCAAAGTCAAAATAATTTATTTCCATAGGATGTTATTACATCACTTAGATCCGTAATTACATTTTTTTGGGTGAGTTCACTAACACAATGGCGGAATCTGTGGAGAAGAGCTCACCGAAGAAACTCCACAGTCGTCGCATCTCTTGCGTTTTTGCTTTATTTTTAAAATTAATGCTAATTAAATATCGAAAAGGCCTGCCGCTCAAGCAATCTATTCCCATGGACATCCTGAGGACCCAGGTTGGCCGAAGCAAAGATAACCTGTGTCGGTGGGGGTACTCAAGTATGTAGCGCAGACGCCAGCTGTGAATGTGGAGAACCCTTGCAAACCATGCTACACCTCACTAACTGTCCCGCGTGCCCGACCACCTGCTCGCGTGAGGACTTACTTGTCAGTAACCAGAGGGCTACCACGGTAGCCGCTTTCTGGGCAAGTAAGATTTAGCCCGTGTTCTTGCCGACACGAAAGAAGAAGAAGTCCATTGCTGAAACTGTCAGCGCTATTTACATCCACCAGCATCCAGCAACCTTCACCAAGTTATCTGTCCACCTTGTGGGAGGCCGTCCAGCACTACGCCTTCAGGCCCATGGTCGCCAGTGGACGTCTTCCAGCTGAGATGATGATGGTGGTGATGTAAAAGCTCTAACCTAACAATCATTGGCCTCGATTCGGGATGTCATGCTCTAATTCTAATTTTAAAATCCAGCTATCCTTTTCGTTTTTATGACCAATGAAAGAGAGGTGATGAACGAATGATATTAATTTGAATGAATCATAACTTAAAATAAGGGCATAGCTGTCAGTTTAAGAGATTTTTAAGTCGCATTCTTTAGTGCTCTCTAAAATTATGCAATCGACACGGCCATAATAGTCCGGGAGCCCACTGCAAAAAACCCTACCTCATAAAAAAATAGAAAATACTTACCCTGTAGGGATAGCTGATTTTTAGTAGGTTCAACTGCTCTCGGTCGGCCGCGGCTTAAGTTGGCAGATTTTGCGCAAATGGCACAAAAGTGGTGCGAAAAATCATCAAAAAAAAAGTCACACAAAAAAAGAATGAAACTTGTATGGTAGGATAGAGGTCTTCGAGGACAGTTAAAAAGCAGTGATCGGCCAAATCCTGTGTTGGCAGGTTCCCGTGTCGGACCGAATTTGTGCTACCACGTGACAGCTACATTTTACCTCATCGAATAATTGAATGAAAAAAACGGATTTTTAATAGATAAATTAAAGCTGTTCACGTAGGTCTTGGTCGGCTTCGCCATAGCCTGGCAATTTTTGCAGTCCGACCACATTTAAACTTTTTGTAAAAAAAAAATTCTTTCAACATTGAAAACATGGTTTCTTTCATTGCTTTAACTGAACTAATAATACTTTCCTTAATAAGTTAAGGGTATCGTAATATAACCATAACCGCATCGACCCACAAAATACTTCAAATATCTTTTTTTTCTAACCTTAAGGGCTATTCCTACTTTAGAGGGCTGTACAAAAACAAAACATTAAAGTAAAACTTTTATTGTTAAATCACACTATAACGTTTATTATTTGTTACTTTTTATATTATTAATAATTATTACCATCGTCGGAGTCAGAGTCTGACAAACTTTCTTCAGAGTCGGACTCAATAATTATCATACCCTCCACTAGCAATGGAGTCATATGTCCTTCAAACCAATTTATTTCATAAATATCCTCTGCTAATAACCAACCACAACATGTTGCATCAAATTTGATGCAATCGGATTCCGTGGCACACTGCCACATTGAGTTTACGAACGATGTTCGTAAAATTTTTTGCTTTAGCGTCTTCCAACATGGGGGGTATGTTGCCTGAATCAAAACTTTGTATTTTTTTCATAAATTTTCTACGGAGTGACACTGCTGAATATATTTTTTTAACAACTCTACTCTTGCTTCATTTACTGTTTTCGCATGACTGTGTATTTTTGAATCAAGTCCATTGTTTCTTCATTTATTTGGTTTGGGTTATTTAAACTATAGAATGTCGTCTGATAAGGTATATTATTTTTTAATATTTTAAATGGTCTCACTTTACCCTTCCCTTTTAAACTGGCAGTGTAGTTTGAACCAGTAAAGGCATGAAAACCGGGTAATGTTTTGCTAAACCACTATTATAAAAAAAATAAAAAACCCGACTGCATGAAAAATTAAAAACTTTTGGCGCCAAAAATAGGTCATCTTGTTTTTTTTATAATTTTGATATACCCAGTGTCACTCTCACCAGTAAGACGAATCTAACGATACTTTTTTAGCCAAAATCCATCAAGCCGTGTAGGCTGTAGAGCGTGCCAAAAAAATATACATACATACGTACATATACTCGAAAAACATAACCCTCCTTCTAAAGCAGTCGGGTAAGAATAACAATCAACGTTATAGTGTGATTTAACAATAAAAATTTTACCTCAATGTTTTGTTTTTGTACAGAAATAGCCCTTAAAGTTGAAAAAAAAACGAGATTTGAAGTATTTTGTGGATCGGTGCGGTTATGGATTACGATACTTTTAACTTATTAAAGAAAGCATTAATAGTGCAGTTTAAGCTACGAAGAAACAATGTTTTCAATGTTGGAAGAAAAAATAAAAAAAAGTATAAATGTGGTCGGACTGCAAAAACTGCCAGGCTATGGTGAGGCCGACCAAGACATACGTGAACAGCTTTAATTAATCTATTAAAATCCGTTTTTTTCATTCAATTATTTGATGAGGTAAAATGTAGCTGTCACGTGGTAGCATAAATTCGGTCGGACACGGGAACCTGCCAACACAAGATTTGGCCGACCACTGCTTTTTAACTGTCCTCGAAGACCTCTATCCTACCATACAAGTTTCATTCTTTTTTTGTATGACGTTTTTTTATGATTATATGCACCACTTTTGTGCCATTTGCGCAAAATTTGCCAACTTAAGCCGCGGCCGACCGAGAGCAGTTGAACCTACTAAAAGTCAGCTATCCCTACAGGGTAAGTATTTTTTATTTTTTATGAGGTAGGGGTTTTTGCAATGGGCTCCCGGACTATAAGGTTCAAATTCGATGTTTGACAGCTCTAATATTAGGATGGCCATCTCCTGTCCTTTTTCAATCTTTAAAAGGTAAAAAGGACGGACTAACTTAAATTAAGGATTAGAGCGTGACATCCCGAATCGAGGCCACTATCTCTATTAACATGAACCAGCTACTTATTGAAATATTTTTGCAGCACCGCGTAATATGTCAAAGGCAATGAGATTCCGAATTCAAAAGCAATTAAAGGAATATGATAAGGCCTACCACAGGTTACTTAAAAATTTTTCTCAAGGAAAGTTTAGAAGGAGCTTTTTTGGTATCGATTTATTAAAAAAAAAGCAGACGCCCGATTCCGCTGATCCACAAATAATGATATTCGATATTTGTATGCACTCAGTTAACAAGCTTTTTACGGATCGTGAACAATATATAGCTGATATTAGGAAATGTGTGAAGAAAAGCGGAATCTCTGCTAAAGTCAGAGCTAAAGCGAAAAAACTTATAGAAAATATTGATCCAAAAGAACACCCAATTCATTTCGATGACCTAACTCATCGAAGACATATGCATTGCAAAAAATTTAAGTAAGTAAAATATGATACGTAAGCAAGATACGCAAGGCTTTAGTTTATTTTATGAATTTAAAAGAGTCTTTTAATAATAATAAACACAAGTTTTAAGCAAAGCAAAAAAGTCGATGCTACTAACCATTGAGGAGTTCCCTGGTAAAGAGACAATCCTGGCTGTAGCTTCGGTTCATAGCCAAAATTATGTCTAATTATCAAAATGAAGCTCATATGCAAAGTTTCGTGTCCGTGCTACTAACCATTGAGGAGTTCCCCCCTTGTGAGGAGATAATCCAGACAGCTTCGGTTCATGGACAAAATCATGTCTAACTATCAAAAAATAATTATTGTCATATGCAAAGTTTTGTGTCAGTGCTACTGACCGTTGAAGAGTTCCCTCGTAAGGGGACAGTCTTGGCTCCATCATCATGTTATTTTTATCTCTTTAGCATATTTTGATCAGAATTAAACACGTATGCTTTTCATAGTCGTAAGTTGATAGTTCAACCGGGTTATCGTGGTCGACTATTGCCTTAATCGCCCTACTTCAGGGTAGACTCGAGCCCCTTGGTGGAGACGTATATAAGCTGTGATGAAGCTGAGAGGCAATATTGTTCATACGTAGTACTTGTATTGAGTTTAAATCTTTTGAACTTGTTACATTATTTAGCTTCGATCAAAGTCAATGATAAAGTCTTTTAGTCTTTAGTCTTTTAAACTTCATACGGTCTCTGCCGGAGAGTTTGACGTAGATTCATCCCAACCCAACCGACATAGCATGCGGATAGTTTTTATTTCCTTAGTAATATGAAGCTCTTGTAAAAGCTACGCTTTTCCCCAGTTATGAAATGCTTTTAAGCATTGTTTTTCATACAAGTGCATTTTTTTATAAAGCTGCCCAACAAGGGCGTGTTATAGTACACTTCCTGTACTGACAAATAATAATACCATTATTGCCGTTATTTTTCGCTTTCAGAAGAAGTGACCATTCAGAAGAAATATCAAAATTAATGCGAAGCCATTGGGAGCATAACGAACACAAGTCTACACAAAAAGAACACTATTTCTGGTTCACAAAATTTACCCTTGAAGATTTTTTACTATGTTTAAAGTTAACACGAAGAAATGCAGTAGAAGCAAGGAAAATAGCATCGTGCTTAAACCGTAACGGTACTTTAAAATATATAAAAAATGATGCTCTGAAAAAAATCCACAACGATGAAGTTAAAAAAGAATTTGTAAATTTCTTCAGATGCCTAGCAAGGATGAAACTTCAGAACAATGAACATGATACTGCTGAATTCTATTACTGTATGCATAAATATGAAATTATAGAAAAATTAAAAGCTATAGTTAGACATAAAGTTACTATATCTGAATTAACTGATATGATTGAGTTAAGAGAATGTATAAATAGTGACAATCATCCAGATAGTGCTAATCAAACAGTTCACGACTGTTTAGAAGCCAATACAGTATTAATACGGCTACTAGGAAATATAAATTTGCGCGATTTGTTTAATGAGGAGAAAAATTAATTAGATAATAACATTATTTTAAACACCAATTTTCACAATAAAGTCCAAACTGACAAAACCAGTCTGACAGTTTGATAATTTGAAGAAAACTTTTCATATCGTGTACAAAACTGCAAGGCGTTTTTTACACGTAATGAAAAGATTTTTTTCTATATTAAAATTAAGTTTTCTTATAAAAAAACGGTCGATTATAGCTAAAGAGGATGTTACAGAAAGAGACATGTAGGTAGGTAACCTATTCCTAATCATGATAGAAGTTAAGGCGAGGCCCTATCTGAAAAACCGTTCTTTGGCCCCTTTTTTGAACTCGCGGATCTCACGTCTTGGAATATGTACCAAATAAGAAGAAAATTACAACCAACAGAAGAGTTTATCATTTAGCCGCGTAACCAAGTGGATTTAAATATAATCAAGGAATAAAGCAAAAATAAATAATTAAAATCACTGAAAATCACCCCACATTCAAAATTTACAACTCTGTTTTCTCAATATTTTCAGCGACAACAATTTTTATTTTTTATTTTTTTGGGTGGTTATATATTAATACCTAAACGGCGACACCCAGTTAGTTTTTTAATTCATTCTATATTTTTCACATAAAAGAGAAAAGAGTTCAAGAAAAACGAGTTTTTCGCACGATTCCTGCGCAGTGTCGGACGTAATCTCCGTGAAGCATCGCACGCTAAATATGAACGTTATTTCATTAGTGCGTCGGTTGAACTTTCAACTAAAGCGCGTTGAGTTGCTTTTTTAACCCCCGACGCAAAAGAGGGGTGTTATAAGTTTGACGTGTCTGTTTGTCTGTGTGTCTGTCTGTGTGTCTGTCTGTCTGTCTGTCTGTCTGTGGCATCATAGCGCCCCGAACCACTGAACCGATTTCAGTTTAGTTTTTTTTGGATGAGAAGGAGACTTAATCGAGAGTGTTCTTAGCTATGTTTTATAAAAATATCTTCAGCCGTTTGAAGATCATCAGCTCTTTTCTAGTTGATGAGGGGATCTGACGAACTTCCTTATCTCCGATCGATTCG